>JAVQJX010136945.1:0-10975 GCA_036025115.1 Ambassis agassizii
TAAAAAACAAAACAAAACAAAACAAAACATTAAACCTTTACAGTTTATAGTTGACTCCAAAAACTACAGCTGAAGAGCTATTTACCTTGTCCTTTTCCTTTTCGTGCTTTTCTCTCTCCTTTTCCTCTTTTTTCTTCTTCTTCTCTGTCACACTATCACTGGCTTGGTGGTGGTGTGGAGGGATCGGCGTGCCCATGGCGTACATTGGTCCCACAGCACTGTGAGTGACTGTAGGGTGGGAGTGGCTGTGGCCCCTTGAAGAGTCTGAAAAAGTCAAAAAAGCAAAGGAATCGATGAGGGTGAGAATCAAAAGGACATTTTAGTTATCTTACATCAGCTTCATATCCTCGTGTTGAGCAGGGGAGAGGAGTCGCCAGTTTCGTTTGGACTGTAAACATTTGCTATACTTTCTTATGAATTTAACTCACTTTAATACTTCTAATCAGCTGTTTGTAGCAACAACAACCTAAGAAGGCAACCATCCTGGTGCATCCTCATTTTCTTTGTTTTGTAGGATCCTATAACAGTAATTTCACATTTTGTTTACTTTTCTACTGCACAAACAGTCACTACACCTCCAACCCAAAAATATACTTTTGTTTTGGAAAGTGGTAATGTAATACTGGGCTTGTAAGCCACTAGAACTGCCTGTCACCAAACAAAAGCTGCATGTGTTACTGATGCAGTGAACTTCCTCTTGTCAGTGCTATAGGATGTATGCTCTGTGTCACCTATGAAAATACACCAACTGTTAAATATTTGCATAGTAAAGCATGACCACGATCTGTATGAGCAGACAGACAATAACTCTGTTTCGTAGCTATATTTGAATAAAAAAGCGCTGCATCAATAAACTTCTCCTCCAATAACAATCACTGAACCATGAGCCTGAAACTCACCTCCAAATCCTTTGCTGTGCTTCTTGTCCTTTCCACTTTTTTCCTTGTCTCTGTCCTTTTCTTTGTCCTTTTTCTTCTTGCTTTTCTTGCTCTTCTTTTTCTTCTTGGACATATGTGTATATGAATCATCTATGACCAGTTCGCCCGCCTCCAGTTCTCCACCTGATGAAGAGCTCTCATCTCCCATTCCACCTCCATAATGACCTGTGTAACACAGATGTTAATCTATTACTATGGGTCAATTTCAAAACAGAGTAGAATAACATTACTTGCATCCACTCTCACCTTCCACCTCCACCTCTTTCCCCACCACAGGAAGTGGATCTCTGCTCTGCTGCATCTTCTTCTTAGGTGACTTGGAGGTCTGCGTCCGCTCCCTGTCCTTCTCTTTCTTGACGCTTCCTTTGGAAGAGGAGTGCGGCGTGAAGGCGAAGCTCTCCGTTTCCTCTTTCTCTGGTGACACGATGAGCTTCATCTTCAGCCCATCTGCCTCACGTAACGTCAGCGGCTCCTCTTTGGGAGCTCCGCCGTGGAACAGTGATGACTTTGAGGAAGAAGAGTGCTTCTTAGAAGAAGATGATGATGAAGATAAGGAGCGGGAATGAGAGAAGGAGTGGTTTCCTTTGTTTCCGCCGCTGCCACTGCTGCTGTCACGTTTGCGGTCCTTGGAGGAGTGTGAAGAGAAGGAGGGGTAGGAAGGTTTTTTGTGTAAGTGAGGGCTGGGGTCTGAGCCTGTGGCAAGGGGTGAGGTGATGGCCTGTAGGAGGCCCATCGCTGTGTCTGTTGGGTGGGATGACGGAGAGGAAAGTGTTGGGGAGCGGTCTGCAGATTTGTGCTTCTTCTTGTGAGGAGGGGGGCCATCATGATCTGATAAGAAAAAGAAAATAAATATTTGTACCTAAATGGCATCTTCTCCCTAATTTACTACAATTTAACTTCTTACCTCTGTAATAGTAGTCATCACTGTGCTTCTTCTTCTTTTTGTGTGAGTCTCCTCCCAGCATGAAAAGCTCTGAATCCTGATTTAGACAAGAGCAATTTAGTCAGAAAGAATATTGGAAAATGTCCATTAATACATTGTGTTAAAAGGCTACAGAACAGTGGTAACATACCTTTGGCCGTTTCTTGGAAGACTTTCGCACCTGGGCAGCAATCTCCTCTTCCTCCCTCAAAAGATCTTTATACGACCGTCTTTTTTCTCTTTGGCTACGACCAGCCACAAGACCCCTTTCTCCCTCCATCCCCACATCTGGCACACAAATAAAAAAGCATTATAATGTTTGTGTAGTTTGCAGTGTGGCATATATATGCTATAGATACAGAACACTGACACATATTTAGTTCAGATATAGTTTGGTGTGTAATACATTACGTTCAGCCATTAGAATTACAATAAGTTTGCATTATTTTTTCATTACCAATTCCTCCCTTGATCTCCTCAAAAGCCATGGTGTCGTCTTCGTCAATACTTGTCATGGGAAGCCGTGGACAACATTACAACCAGATACTAACCTGTGAGTAGGAAACAAATGCAAGTCAAGCTATATAAATAACAGCAAACATACAGTGCTAACAATACAGTATGAGCTACAAGTACAAGATCTGATCATGTCTTTCAATAAGTCATTCAAACAGATGATGCTTGCTTGAATCATTCCTGGTTAGTCCAACACTGCGCTGTAGATAACCAGTACTTACACAAAAACGGGATAAGTGCTCCCTTGTTAGCCCCTACTTCAAGAAAAAATCCATTTTATGATATAAAGCAGTACTGATATGGTCTGCCACACACAAAATAGTACAAAAATACAACAGCTAAACAATTTCCCGCCTACTTTCGTAAAGATACACAAACACACCCCCTCTATATTCACTTTGACACCCTGGAGTACCAGCACTTCCAAGACTAGAATCCACCCCACCGTATGAGACCGCAGCCGAACGGTTGGGATAGCTACGGAAAGCCCGAGGCTTACCGGAACGGCTAGGCCGCAGCCCCATCAAGTGGATGAAACACAGCGAAGTACATGCGTTCAACCCCGCTAATGTGTCCGTCCCATCTACAGTGCTAACACCTTAAGTTTACAAACACATAGAGGTGAGGAAGAATGGGGTTATTGAATTTTATTACCTCTATGGGATGCCCAATTTACGCGGGTCCGGCCGCCATCTTTGTTTTAGGCGAGACAACAATACGTGTCGGAGAAGGGGCGGGGCTTCCGCGGCTCAACCAATCAGCATGGAAGACAAGTAGCCATATTAGCAGAGCATTCACTGTCAGTAACTACAAACCCCTGTAAACACACGTTTTTAAGTTATATGAAAAGACACAACCCCATGATTTTATCCAAAGATATTGATTTATTGACTCACATTCCAACAACTCCCAAATATTTTGTGTTTTTACAGTTCACATATAAACATGCAATACAAGAAAAAAGGCAACAACACAGCATTGCTGTTGATAAGAAAACCAAAATTACAAAACTGTCAAATCAAATGGCAGGCATCATGAGAACATGTGGGCAGACACACACACACAAAGGTCCAGTTGCACTTTAAGATCAGCATCTGCTCCACTAGCTTACTGTTCAAACTGTATTTGCCCTTAAAGTCCCCAAGAAAGGTGACAAAAAACATCTTTGAAGCAGACGTTTGGTTAAGAAGAAGCAGATCTTTAGCTCTCTGTACACTTTGTCTTCTACCTATCGCCCAAATTCTGCTTCTGTAGACTGAGTGATGTGAAACTGGACAATAAATCTGTCACCTCATCCACCTGGAAATAAAAGACAACACAGATGATGAAAAATAAACAAACAAACACATACATATTACAGTTTAGTTACATCATATGTGATCAATAAGTGTGTGTGTGTGTGTGTACCTGCTCTTTGGTCCGCGTATGCTGCAGCTGTGTTGAAATGTGCTCCAGCCTCTCTTTAGCTTCACTCTGGCCCATTAAATTCAGGTATTCTATCAGCATCTGAATAATCTGAAAGATGAGACAGAAACATGTTTATTCACAAGGTGTATTAACACAGTTAGAACATACCAGCTCCAACACCTTCTCTACCTGTGTCACTTCCCCTCTCAGTGTTTCAAGGCTACGTGAATCTCCCTCCTGCAGGATGTTTAGCTTGGATCGCGCTAGATGCAGCGGAGTTCTACCAGCTCGGTCCAGTGCATCCACACGGGCTCCTGATCAGAGACATCACCAGTCAGCTACACATGCTAACCAATCAGTTCGAAGAATAGAATTTGTATGGCATAGATATGAAAAGTTTAGACAATAGTTGGTCTGACCTCCTCTCAGCAATGTGGTGATCACAGGCACATGGTTGGTACAGGCCGCTGTAGAAACACAGGATGACAAGTTGTAACATAAATAAATAGCTTAAATGTTGTTAATGTGCAGCTGCACAGTGAAAACACATTTGGACTACAGTTGTTACAGAATCTACAAAAAAAAAAAAAAGCTGTTCTCTTGTACCCAGATGGAGGGGAGTGTTTCCCAGACTGTCTCGCTGGTTGGGGTCAGCGCCATGGCTCAGCAGTAATTTCACTACAAACACAAAAAATATGAATATCACATAAAGCAGACTAAACAGCTGCAATAACATTTATTCATTCATTTTATCCCAGGAATGTGCTGATGCAGTTATTTATAATGAAGGTCTCATTTTCTGCTGGTGGACAGCCTGGAAAAGGGTCACACTGTTGAGGCTATGCTTAAGTCAAGCTTGAAGCTCAGTTCAAAGCTGTTTGGAGGAGCCGCAAAACCCCTTCAAGAAAACTCAACCAGTCCACTCTTAAGAGATTCAGCCACACGAAGGACACTGCAGAGCATTCGTCCACCTGATTTGACCCGTCACAACATTGCTACCTCTTGTCAAGATGGAGTAACTCAGCGTTGCTATTTTCAAGATAATCACTGCTGATCCTTATGTGTACAAAGGAGGATAAAAATGTTTAAAACCTACCAATGCTCTCGTTGCCATTACAGGAAGAGAAATGAAGCGCCGTTCTTCCCTTGTCATCTGCTGCACAGGGATCTATGTCCTCTTGCAGGAGTTTTCTCACTGGAAGAAAACTTTATTAGTTAAAACACAACCCTTACAAAACAGTTTTCATGTTTACTGTTCTAAAAATAAAATGAATGAATAAATGTTATTGCAGCTGTTTAGTCTGCATGTTTACTGTTCACACCTGTGTCGATGTCGTTGCTGTTGGCTGCTTCCCTCAGTCGTTTCACAGCTGTGCAGATAAGTCATATATGTAAATATGGTTTTAAGCATGTAGCAGGAAAACTGATAAAACACTGGGTCAGATCATATTGTATAATTATAACGGTATAAACACAACAATAACATGGCACTATTAGACAGTAATATCAGCTAATTGTCAGCTTGTGTCGTAGCTACACTTTCAACAAACACACCTTGTTTATTTATTCAAATATATCCGTGCCTTACCATAAATATCTTTACCAATCGGTCCCAGGTTGCGCACGGCTCTCTGGTGCCGCCTGGCCCGACTCCCGGTTATCTTCCCCAGCTTGCTCGCCATTCCTCCGGCGCCGAGCTCTCCCCGGCCGGGCTCCCACAGCAGCTGCAGGTACCTCAGTTCCTTATCGTCTCTCTGTCCGACTCGACCCAGCACTACTTTCCCCTCTCCTATCCCGCTCATCCCAAAACCCACAGCAGCGGTTCCCACGTCGTCCATGTCACCCCTCCGCCGCTGCTCTTCCTCTCCGTCCGCCGCCCCCCGGCTCTCATTCTCGGCTCCACGTTCCAGCATGTACTCCCCTTCGGAGCTGGAGCGGTCGTTGTCCGAGACAGAGTTCCACTCATCCATCACTTTATTATCGTGACATGAGGGGAGGAAGCTCTTTACGCTTGTTTCAGGCAAAATCCTTGTCGAAGCTGAAGGTAAATAGAGCCGTCAGTGAGCTCCGGAGCGCCCTTTGAACGCCACATGAGCGCCCACAGTCACTGTGCACCGACTCTCCCCTTAAAGTCTCTCCATCCCGGACAGTTTAAAACATTTAAATTGCGGATATCTTTTCTTTTCCTGCACAGCACCAAAATGTCCCCCTCTGTCACATTTTCCAGTTCACCGAATACGAGCAGTAAAAGACACACCCATTGTACAGTGAAGCAACCAAGGACCAATCAGAAGCCTTGTTGTTCAGTCAGACTCATCCAATAGGATCAATGCAACCAAGCAGCCAATCAGGACGACCCTCTACTGCACCGCGATTACGCACACCGGAACTTCATGAATAAAATAAAATAAAATAAAAATTATTTATTTTAATTGAAAGCAAACAGTATTTTAATTCTTTAATCATTTAATATAATGTAAAATGCATAATAATTCATACACCTATCGTTACATAATATAGATTTCTATGATATGAAAATGACAGTTTGTGGTGAATAGTTATACATATTTGTCAGGAATAATAATTAATAATAATAAAGGAGCTTTCAAGGGACAAACAATGGTTTCCAATCTGTGGTTTGGATAAGATAACACAGGACATAAGCCAATGGAAAAGCAATGCTAATTTCAGAAAATACACAACTGGACTTTTTTGGTGAAAATTAAAGTTACAATTTGTAATTAAAAAAAAAAAATTAAATGAAATAAAATCTTAAGTTCCTAACATTTCTATGTCATAGCAATGGTAAAAAAAACAAAAAAAACAAAACAAATTGTACCTTTGAACAGTCAGAATTAAGAAAGTGAGAAATAAAACAAGCCAAAAAAAAGGATGGCAGCTACTGATCTGCCATCCTAATATTTGGTCTTGCAGATGGTATAATGATGGAGGTAGAGACTCTGTGAGACTTAAACAGCATCATATAGAAGGAGAAAATAATCAGAAGTCTAGTTTCAGTCCTGAAGACATGGAGGCTCCAGCTGGTGCCAGGTAGCTGGGGAATGCAGGGTCAGGACGCGACGTGGCTGCACGCTGCTCGCTCTGCGTCGCTCTCGCATCATGAATGTGCTGCCAAGGCCGACTGTGGTGAGCGACGCCCTGCTGCTTCAAGTATCCCTGCTGACAGGACAGCGGCGGCTTACGGTGGGTGAGAGCTAAGCGGAAACACGTTTCTGAAAGAACAGGAGGAAGACCAGGAATGAGACTGGACTATCAGTGTGTGTGTGTGTGTGTGTGTGTGTGTGTGTGTGTGTGTGTGTGTGTGTGTGTGTGTGTGTGTGTGTAACTGTACCTGCATAGAAGGCCCTGAGGTCAGTCTGGACACAATGCTCCAGGAAGCGCCGCAGTGGCTGGACATGAGATATCGGTCCGTCCCATTCTGTGAGGAAGTCCTCCACCATGTGATGAAGTGCTTTAGGCCTCGGTAAAGTCCAGCCATGAGGACGCAGCTTCATTTCTTCCTCTGTGGAAAAAAATAAACCACCATTTAATAAAAATGTGTTAAAATAACACAGAGAGCAGCACAATGTCTCCTCACCTGTAGGAAGTGTGTCGTAGTAATATAAAACTGGGTGTAGAAAGTTGGATTTCCAGGCTTTAGTCCAGTCTGTTTCCGCCCTGCCGCGTCCCAGATAGTCTATGTTCTCCTTCCCATATTGCATGACTACAATTATCAGCCCATGTTTGGGGACTTCGTGGCCAGTAAGAGAGGAGAACTGAGGCAAGGCCTGGAGGGGAAACTCCTCCATGTATTCACAGTGAGAGCTTAGGAATCAAAGAAAAGATAACATAAGCTTTATGTTTGACAGTGATCTGTTGTTAACCTGCAATTGAACGCAGCACAAAGACTACAGCTACACCTGTGACTGTACAAAGAAATTCTGCCAACAAATATACCAAAACAAACGTTTTTCACACCTATTTTGCTGAAAAAAAGACAGCGTATTTCTCTGTTTTATTCAATCACTTCCTGAGCGATAGACATGGAATGACAGAGGTCAGATCAATAAAAGAGCACAGCTGGAAAGTTTTAAAAAAAGGCGTCTGCTCACCCTTGAAGAAGTATGACATCACCCAGCAAGTCAAACATTTGGTACGGCCCGGAGGCCTCACCGACCCGCTTCAGAATCCAGGACTGCAACTGATTTGTCGACAGTTTTGTAGATGGCCATCGGTTGCCATGGTAACGATGCTCAAGTACACGATGTACAGCTCGGACTGTGGAGGAAAGATTAGATATTAGTGGACATGTGATACGAGAAAATAACAAACTTGTGTTGGACTTGCTCACCTGTGTAACGGAATCCGTGGACGAAACCGCCAGCAGATGAGCGGTAGTCTCTGGAGTGAGCAGCTGTCCCCAGCACAAACAAGCCTGGCGTGCTCTTCCCTTCATACCAGGCTGTTACCCCCGGCAACCTCCCTTTGGCGTTTTCACTGTTTGGTGGGCAGGCCGAGCTGAGGGGAGTTTATCGAGATGTTACAAACACACTCACAGAGAACAATAACATAACCGTGCTGCTTGAATCTGAACCTGTCAAATATGCTGAAGTTGAATCGGAATCCGAGACACCGGATGACGCGGTCGTAGGGTTTTCTGGTGGGGAAGTTGTCGATGTGATGACCCGGCAGTTCTTCTGCGCTGACATCAGAGCTGTTCCTGCCCTCCCTGTTTTGTAAATACTTTTTTAAAGTGAGATAAAACTGTCTCTTTTTCTCCTTCTTCTTTCCATCTGGTCTGCTCCTCCTCCTGCTGCCTTCTTCCTGTCGTTCAGCGATAACTATTTTCTCCAGACGGGCCTCCACCAAACCATCCAGGGACTTGAGCTGGTATGTGTCAATTAGCTCGTTATTCACAGCTCTGAAGAGAAAACAACAAAAAAAATTCAAAGTGACTTCAGCAATGACACCTGTGGCCTTTAGGTCAACCAACACCAATATTTCCCTCCTACACTAACATTGTAGTTTGTTTATGATCAGGAAAACAAGCTAAGTTTAGCTAGCTAGCTATACTTTACCTGCACTACATGGCTCTGTATTTAGTGACCACATCAGCCCCAATATTTGGATTAAGTTGGATGAATGATTTCCAAATGAAAAAATAGAAAGTGAACTCTGTCTTATATTTTGTATAGATTTGGAGTTTGACAACTGAACAATGTTGACAATGACAATTTAGCAACCAAACCTAGCCCTAAATTAGCTGTAGCTAGCCAGTTGGCTCCAGGATGTCATATGAATTAAATATTATCATTCCCTCACATAATTCTCACACAAAGAAACTTACACAAAAAGTAATCAAAGTCACATACCTGAGATCTCCAACATAATGTGTCTGCCAGGCCAGTCGAACAGGGCTGGAACTGACCATGTGCACCCGACTCGCTCTTCCCAAGATGCTCTGCGCCGTTTCAAAAGCAGAGTTCCCCTTTCCCAGAATTAGCACAGCCTGGTCCTGGTAATCGTCGGGGTTAGTGGAGATGGACTCGTAGCCTTCAACCAGGTCAGACCCGACAAACTCTACTTTCTGAGGAACCCACAACCCCGTGGCCACCAGGAGGATGCTGAGGAAAAGCAATGAAATCTACAACACAATCCGGACTTCACCTGATTTTCTGTGTGAGGCTAAATACCTGCATGTGTACTCAGACGTATGCTGATCAGTCAGGATGTAGGTCCTCCCAGTGGCTGATTGTACAGATCTGATCCGTGAAATGTCCACTCCATACTGGACCTTCAGTCCAAGCTCCTTGACGAACATGGACAGGTAGAGGGGGAAGGCGTCAGCTGGTGGGTAAAACTCGCTGCTCACCTTCTGGAACAGGAGGTCGGGTTTGTCACTCAGGAGTGAGTTCCAGTCGTGGCGCAGGTTGAACTCTCGGTTCCTCCGTCCTGTGTGGATCTTGTTGATGCTGATCAGCTTCCTGTGTCTCGGGTACCTTCAGGTGCACAGACACGAGGACGGTTCAGCCTCTTTCAGAAACACTTTAAACTTGACACTCTCTTACTTGTTGAAGAAGCTGCCGGGTCCTGAGTTCCTCTCCAAGATGATGTAGTCCCTTTTAGCCCTGGACAGGAAGTGTCCCATCTGTAGTCCTGCAGGCCCGGCTCCCAGGACACAGTAATGATGGTGGCCGGTGCCATTGTGGCGATGGTGGTGGTTATCGAAAGAGCTCACAGCAAAGCCAATCAGGGTGCAAAGCAGAAAACAAGAAGGGCTCGGATCCATAACCTGCTGGACACGGAGCATGAAAGTTAGATCTGAAGTCTGAGGCAGCACTCCTCTTCCTCATCTGCTTCTACCTCAGGCCACGGTCTTATCAATCGTAACACACAGCAACAGAATAATGCTGCATTTTCTCATAAAAATGTTAAATACTTCCCAGCAATGTGTAGGTATTTGTGCCATGATGGAGCCCTGACACACTCTGTGTTTCGACACTATTCAAGCTTTTATCAACAAATTTATCCAAACATGAAGGTACCATGAAGAAGAGAATAAATCTAACGCAGTAATCCAGCGTCTGAAACAGCAGCAGAGGCTCCCCGGCTCTCCATGAACTCTCCAGCCGATGTTATATCACTCTGCTGGGGCTGCGCTGGCTGCTGTCGCCCCCTGAAACCAGAACGTTTCATAACATTGTGTTACCTGTTTTTTTTTTTTTAATTATATCCTTCGACCCCTTGAACGCAACATCTGGGTCTCCACAGCTGTCCGGGATGCTACATGTTTACTGTTCCTCATTGCATAATGTTACATGTTTGGTCCTCCAGCTCGAATCACTTCCTCCAGCGCATCAGGGGGCGTGGTTATAAAAGACCATAGAACTGAAAGACATAGAACAGACTGACATTTTACATACAGGAAAAACAACACATCTGGATCTATTTTTTTTTTATTTAAAAACATTATTCACAAAGGATTGATGATCAGCACGCATGCGTCAACATTAGCCGATCCTCAATAAGCAAACAATATTTTGATGAGAAAACTTAAATATAGAAGTATAGAGGACTAGACATGCCAAGAAGAAATGAATAAATGAGATAGAATGAATCACTCTTACAAGCAAACATCATCATTTATAATATATTTAGATTTTCTTTTAATAAAATTGGATATTTTACAGCT
>JAVQJX010136988.1:0-10374 GCA_036025115.1 Ambassis agassizii
ATTTAGACAGACACACACACACACACACACACACACACACACACACACACACACACACACACACACACACACACACACACACACACACACACACACACTTTGTACACAGTAAAATTCACACACTCTGCTCAGGTCAAATACACATGATCACTGAAAAGGATTAGCAATAAAGAAATGAGTTATTCCAAAACAAATTAATAAGTATAAAGTAATCAGTGGCGTAAAGTCTAAATGTGCAAAGCTTCCTATGTGGATGCTGCTGCTGTATGAAGCTGTAAGTATGCAACTCCCAGTGACTCCGTAATCTGACCTGTTATACACTCAAAGCACATGTTTACATCCAGCAGTAGCACGACCAGACCAACTTTGATATAATGATACAAATAAGGGAGCATTTCCACCAGCTCGGATACGGGGCTGTACACACGAGGCAAAGTCTCAGTCGTTGGTAATGTAAAGAGTTGTTGTGTCCTCTCATCAAACGACAAGACGTTACACTGCATGGTCCTTCAGTGACCTGCAGACTGTTGGTGATGTGTTCCTCAGACAGATGTTGTTGTTTCAGAGGCTAGCCTGCCAGGAGAAGACATGGCTGACGACAACAAAAGCTGTCACTGTGAGTTTGTTCCTCAGGATCTCACCCCGGGTTTGAAGGTTACCATCAGAGCCATCTGGTACGAACTGTGTGCCGTCATCAGAAAATGTTGTTTACTCACTCACCATTCATCGCTTTAGTCACTCTTTATTTGCTGTTTATTATGCACTGAATCATGCTTTTATTCACATTATTTTTGTTTGTTTTTTTTGTTTTTATTTGTGCTCACCCCAGGGTCAAAGGTCACCATCAGCTGTTGGGTAAGAGCAGTCAGTCTGACCTCAGTTAGCCTCATTATTTTCTGTTGTTTTACTGTCTTCTGTTGTGTATTAATAAAGGTCCTCTGTTTAGATATTATTATTATCATTATTTATTTATTATATATTACTATGCCTGTTCATTTAGTCAATTTGTTGTTGACTTCAGAATATCTAATATTTCAGAAGCGCCGTGTCTGGGGTCTCAGCTTTTCTCGTCTAATTAATCAAATGCCACTGGCTGAAACCAGACTGTGCTGCTGGTTGGCACCTACATTTGCTTCAGTAAAATAGAACATGTGAATGAATGATGAGTCTCTTATGTCCCGATGTTCCCTCTGGCTGTCAGAGACCGAATCCTGTGCAGATTGGTGCAACCCTTCTGTGTTGGTTTGCCGGGTCTTTCATCCCAGGCCTGATATATATTATATATGTATACATATTCCTGGTGGTTTGTGTATATCTGACTTGGAGTGTCCTCCCACTCAGACATACTGAGAATAAATACAGACAGAATAAAGATGACGTGCTTCTCCTCCTTAGTAGTGTATAATTTTAGCTTGATAAATCTGTGGTGCACAGATAATGCGTAGATAGAAGCACTTGTAGGTTTAAGTGTCTTATTCAGGGATCCATCAGCGTGCAGCCAGATGAGTGTTTGCCTGCTTTCAGTATGTAACTATATGCAGTCCACAGTTTCTGATCCAGCCTAGATCCATATCACTGATACTGTTCATAGTTTTTCCATGGGAAGTGACAGCTGGATTTGTGTTTCCTCTCTTAGCATCATGCGCTTCATGGTATCTAAGAGGAAGTTTAAAGAGAGTCTTCGTCCCTATGATGTCATGGATGTAATTGAACAGTATTCAGCTGGGCACCTGGACATGCTGGCCCGCATCAAGAATCTCCAGTCTCGGTAAGACCTCTGACCTTAATGACATTCTTTTAGCTTTAAGTTCATAGCAGTCTTCAGACCACCACAAAGTCAAGATGTGACAGGTCTCTGTGTGAAGGCAATGTGCTTGACTTATGCTGCCTCCTGATTGGAAGGGTTGATCAAATTGTTGGAAGAGGAACACCGATTGCAGACAAGGACCGTCCCAAAGCAGCCAGCGAGGAGCTTCCTGAGGATCCAAGCATGATGGGGCGTCTGGGAAAGGTGGAAAAGCAGGTAACCAAGAAACGTGCAGGTTTTTTTTGTTTTTTTGCTTCTTTCTTACATCGAGCTGGTCCTGTGTGTCTCTTGTAATTTAGGTTGTGTCCATGGAAAGGAAGCTTGACTTTCTGGTAAACATCTACATCCAGCGAATGGGCATCCCTCAGGCTGAGACCGACGCCTACTTTGGAACCAAAGAACCAGACCCAGCCCCACCCTACCACAGTCCAGTGGATCACCTGGAAAAGAACCAATCCATCTCCAAAATCCTTCAGTCAGTCTCATGTTACTAGGAACCGCGACAACCACTGTCAGGCTGTTACATGTGTTTAGGACCTCTGTGTGTGGCTATGTAGTGAAACTTACATGGCTTTGTTGGTTATTGGGCCATGTGTGGAACTAGTTGGCAGCCCACTGTTACTGGTTCTTGGTAATGACAGGAACCTTCACCACAATCCTTTTTTTACTGACCTCAGGATTTGATGTAAATTAAATGTTGTTTACCTGCTGTTCTGTCTTGTTTTGTGCAGGGTGTTGCCCGGTGACGGTGTAGAAAAGACACGATTCATGACAAAGATGGTTCGCTCCAGCAGCTCCACTGGACACAGGATCTACAATGCCCCCACCTGTCCACCCTCCACCTCCTGGCAGCCGATCAGCTCCCAACTCCACCAGCAGGCCCCTCCCCAACGTAGCCATGGCAACACTCCAAGTCCAGTGGGGGATGGATCGCTGGTTCGACTCCCCCCTCCTCCAGCTGGAGAAAGACATGGTGGTAATCGATCAAACCGGCACAGTGCTGGAGATCGAGGGGGGAGTGAGAGACCAGAGAGGGGAGAGGACCGTACCAATGGAACAGGAGGTGGGGGAGGAGTGGAGGAGGCGAAGCCTGAGAGCGACACCTCCATTTCCATCCCGTCAGTCGACCATGAGGAGCTAGAGCGCTCGTTCAGTGGCTTTTCCATCTCGCAGTCCAGAGAGAATCTAGACTTCCTCAATAATGGCTTCTACTCCTCTACCAACTTGGGAGAACACCGTGGAGGGGGAGGTGCCGCTCGTTGTGCCACTGTCCGACCCTACATTGCAGAGGGCGAGTCGGACTCGGACTCTGAGCTCTGTGCCCCTTCACCACACTCAGATCAAGCCTGGACCGGAACCAAGTAGGGCTAAAGCTTTTCTAGAGCTGAACCAGCAAAACAGAGTAATGATCAAAATGTGAGACTTCAAAACTGAAATTCAGATAATGATGAACACCAGCTGAAGGTGCAAAGCAAAGCATCATGGGAACTGACAGCACTCAGCAGCTGACGGTTGGATGGTTGGATCCATGTGAATGTTTATATCTGTACAGCAAATATTTGTCCTGTGTGTCATTGATGGTTCACTTTGGAAATACACCTGTTTGGTTATTTGATTTCTCGTATGAGACTTCTGTAAACATCCCATATCCTCAGCTCAGTTAAATGTATTCACTCCACTGAAGACGACGTGACACAAAGCATGATGGGACTGATATGTACGACACGCAGACAAGTAGACAAACTTGTTCCTTTGCTGCAGCTACAGGAGGCCACACTGAACGAACAAACATCTCATTTGTCTTCTTTTTATTCTAAACCCCTGGCATATTAACTTGATATGACAGCGCCAAACAAACTCTTCAAAAAAATGGAAATCGCTTTAATGTTCACATGATTTCAGTTTGCTTTTCATAGAATATTGTTGTGTTGGACTTAAATTATCCCCAATGATGAACAAAAGTAATGGCTCTACGGTCACAGCAGATATACTTTCTGGAAAGTTCAAGTCCTCCAAAAAAAAAAATGCATTTACAAGCTATGACTGGGCAGTTGATGTTAACACTTCACAAACCGATAATTATACACACGACTTATAAAACATTATGCATGATTTAATCACTTCTACTGTGAATCAGTTAAATGTAAGTTAAGTGAAACACAAACACTGAAAGCTGTTAACAGGTTTAATTTATCACAATCAAAAGGACGCTGCAGTCAGTTCGCCCCCACCTGTTCAAACAGCGGATGATATCTGTGACTAAACTTCTGCATTACGTTTTTTTCTGCACAAACCGTGTTTGTAGAAACATGCTTGTATTTCAATATTAATTAAAAATCCCTTAACTAAGACAAAAACAATCTGAAGTGTCCTTTCTGTGAATTTCTAAAACCTTTGATGAGTGAGGACATCGCACACAATTTGTATACAACAGAAACTTTATTTAAAACTTGATTAATGGACAAAAAAACTATGAAACGCGTCAACATAAAGGAATACACAACAAACATCCCTGTGTCTGTCTTGGCCGTTACTTCTTCTTGTACCTGACAAACAGAGCAGAGTGTCAGCTACCTTAACTTAACAACTTCCACAGACAAAACGGGACACTGACCTGTTACCACCGGGACGCTTCCTGCCCACACCCAGACGTTTTCTGTCCTCAAAGGTTGGCCTGGAACAAGAGCAACACAGTAAGACAGGTGTCTACAGGCAGAAATTGAATTAGCAGCTTTAGCATAGCATAACTTGGCATTGTTCTGTGTATCTTCAGACTCACCCAGCTCTGTAGTGTTTGAGAGCCTTGCTGCTGGTGTTGGTTAGCTCTTTGTCAAACACAGACTTCTTGCCTCCCTTTCTGGCCTTCTGACTGGCTGCTGCAGAGACAGTTTTGTTTAGTGGATGTTTCTGTGTTTGTACTTCAGTGTTTGTGTTGCCGTTTGAAACCTTTGACTGGTGTCTCATCCTCTGGCATCGCTCTTGCTCTCTTTGGTCGTCTGTCTCTCTTAGCAGCCCGCTCAGCAAACATCTGGGCCTTTAATATTTCAAACTGAGCACGCTCCTCAGCCTGACAAATATATGGAAACATTTGCACAATAGGATGATCTGATCAGGTGATCCGTATCCTTTGTTACAGCAGCATGGCAAACATGGAGAACAAAAATGGAGATTAGTTCAGAGGTTTACCGTCAGCTCTTTTTTCTTTTTGCTGTCCTTCACAAACTTTTCTCTCTTCTTCTTTCCTCTCAGAGCGAGGTCAAACTCCTGCAGAGCCTTTGACACTGATGGGAACAAGAAGACATGAATACTGCCTGCAGTACCACAAAGGCAGCAGTACTACTTGGACTGTATTGTACTCACTGCGGCTCTGTTTCCTTTCTTGTTGCGTCTGGAACCAAACTCTCTGCGATTCACTGGAGGCGGATCCATCGAGCCGCTTCTGCGCCACGCTCAACTACATGCACACACATGCACATGAAAATCTGTGACGAACCAAAATAAACTAAACTAAAGACTTGCATGGATTGTGTTGAAGTGGTGCACCTTGGCCTCAGATGCAGCAAGCTCTCTTTCCTCTCTCTCCAGCTTCATCACAGCTTCCACATCTTTTTCCAGTTTGGAGATCAGATCCCGGAACTTCAGGACAACATCTGGATGCAAACAGACAGACACCATTAGGAAACTACAACAGCTGACGTCTTTTACTAGAGTCGCCATCGGTCCGTTTTTTTGCTAATTCACAGGTACTCTACCCTCTACCCCAGATTCAGTTTCCTTAACGAACTTGCAGGTGTGCGTACCTGGTGGTATGACGCGGGCCTTCACGCTGTTCTTGGCCGACTTCACCACCTCCTTCAACATTTTCCTCTCAGACTCTCCAACGAGAGACACAGACCGTCCCGAGCGACCAGCTCTGGCTGTCCGACCCACTCTGTGAACGTAATGCTTGAGTGTGGACGGCATTGTGAAGTTTATGACCTGAGAGACACAGAGACACACGATAGATATTTAATGCTTTCAGTAAGAACCTCCCAGAACACACTGCAGGGATGGATTATTCCAGTGCTCATAATTCATCCCCGACTGCAGTAAGTAGTGGTAGTAACACTGCCCTATCCTCGTAAATCAAAGGTACCTGCAGTTATCTGATGGGCAGCAGTGACAGTTCACCAACACAACTCACCGTTTTGACGCCGTCAATGTCCAGACCTCTGGCTGCTACATCTGTCGCCACCAAGACATCAATCTGCTCATCTTTAAAACGCCTAAAAAGAAGCATAATGATGAGAAGATGATCACCAAAAAAAGACAATGGTTTGCCATCTTTTTTTACCTGAGGTTCTCCAGTCTCTGTTTCTGGCTCAGCTCTCCGTGCAGCTCTCCAACCTTGAGTCCCATCAGTCCCAACAGGATGTGCATCCTGTGAGCCTGTTTCCTCGTCTGAGTGAACAACATTACATGATCCTGGAACGTCCGAGTCAGCAGAGCTGAGGGGACAAAGTACAGTCAGTAGCAGCATTGCAGCATTGAGCCTGATTTATTAAGTGTATATATAGGAGTCGTCGGTCTGCCCAACACCATGGTCGACCCTTTATTTACAGCCAGAGCAGAGTTTATTTTGTGCTGTAGTCTCTTAGCTTTCACATTACAAACTGAAAGCAGAAAACATCAACTATGTCTCTTGTCATTACCGAGCACAAAGTAGTATATAAATAGTGGAAATATGTTGCTACAAAGACAACCAATCACAGCGTTTGCAGTCTGAGTTGCACTTTTTATTCCCTTTTATTCGTTTTTTTTTTCTATTTATTTAGAGATATATTTGCCTTTTCATACTTTTTATTCCGTGTATTACGGTGTGCCTTTAAGCCCTGCATAATGACAATAAAGACTCTTGACTTTCTGGAGGTGCCATAACGCAGCGCTCTGCAGTGCCAACCCTTCGATGCAGAAGTATAAATTAGCCTCGTTTGTGAATATGGTGCAGTACAGTATTATCAGTATTACCAGCTACCACAGCCTCTCGGTCTCCCTCTCTGTGAGGTCTGATTCGAACAAACTCCTGCCGTAAAAACGGGGCCACATCAGTGTTGCTGTTGACGAAGATCCTGACTGGCTGCTTCAATGACACTGCAGCCAATTCCTTCACCTGGAGAGACAGGTCACATGACATCGATACCTGAAGTCACCGGGCACACAAAAGGTTTGAGTACATACATACCTCTTCTGTCATGGTGGCAGAGAAGAGCATGGTCTGCCTGTTGTAGGAACACAGTCTAATGATCTCCTTCATCTGCTCCTCAAAGTACTCATCCAGCATCCTGACAGCAGGGTTAGGCTCAGTTAGGATTGTTGGATTCTGTGTTTTCTGCCTCCTGCACTGACGTGTTTACCTGTCAGCCTCGTCCAGGATCAGGATCTCAATGTGAGTCAGTTCAAAGCTTGGCGTGTTGTGAAGGTGATCAATCAACCGGCCAGGTGTAGCTATTAAGACATCTGGCCCCGCCCTTAACGACACCTCTTGAGACTTCAGGTCCAACCCACCTGGAGACAGATTTCAGACAGAGTTCAGTGAAGTCCCGAGTCAGACTGGGCCTCAGAAAAATGAAAGTAACTCAGTGAGCCATAAGGAATCCTACCAACAGCCAGGCAGGTTGTGATGGGGGTGAACTGGGCGAGTTGACGGGCCACAGTGTGAACCTGGATCCCCAGCTCTCTGGTAGGAACCAGAATCAAGACTCGGGTCACCTGAGATGTCCTGGGCTTGTAAATTAAACGCTCCAAAACAGGCAACACGAAGGCTGCAGTCTTCCCTGCGCAGACAAGTTCTCTGGATTAATTATCTGTTCCCACACTGATAAACTGGTCCTAAAACATTAGCTTTACCCGTCCCAGTAGCAGCACAGGCACACAGGTCTCGGCCCAAGAGGCCAACGGGAACACATGCTTTCTGGATGGGAGTTGGTTGCTTAAAGCCCAGAGCTGTGATGGCCTGCAGAAGGAGAACTGTAGGTTACCATCAAGAAGAACAGCGAGAATCGTGCTGCTGGATTCTGGACTGGGCAGCACGTGTGAGTTTGTTCAGGTCCTGTTCTTTCACTGATCCTCATTTTAACAGCTACTTACTACTTGATCATCAGTATTTCATTTAGACCAGGCATATGTATGAATGGCTGTTATTTTTTCATACTGTCCGTCCTCAAAGCTTCACACGGGTAGAACTGTGTGACGTGTGCTTATCAGCTCGTGTTATGGAGGTGGTCTGCTATGAATGAAAATACTGACGACCGTGTAATAAGTGAAGACATAATCAATCCCATACAACCAGCTACTTTCTGCTGTACAAGCGTCTGTTTATTAAGACTTAACGAGTAATTCTGTGTCAGGTGAGAGTCGCAGCTCAGAGGCATGTTGGTCTTCAGCGGCGTTTTGATTGTGATGTCAGTTATATATTCTCTGCATCTTTCCACCTGCTCCTTCTGGATGTTCCTGAGTTGTAATCAGAAGACGTGCTTTATGTGCTGGTTTTACCTTGAGGATGGGTCTGGACAGGTTCATGCCTTCAAAGGTCAGCTGATCGTCAAACTGAGATGCATCTTCAGAGAAAGACTCTGGAGCCTGAGCACAAACAGACGTTACCATAGTAACCCAGAGAATCTCCATGTAATGTCACCGTGTCCTCTTCCTCACCTCCTGTCCTGCCTTCCTCTTTTTCCCCCGCCGTTCTTTCTCTCTCAGAGTGTCTGACAGAAAACAGCATCGACAACATCAGTTCCCTTCTGTAAAGAGCCGTCGTCATTCCACTAGTTTAAATGATATTTCTGTCTCTGGGTGACCCACCTGATTTGGTCAGAATCTCTTCATCACTTGAGGCAAACTCCTCATCTTCATCCTCCTCCCCCTCATCATCATCATCAGCACCAGCAGCCTCTCCTGACTTCGCATTGGCCTCTTCATCCTCCTCTTCCTCTTGGCTCTTCCCTAAAGAACCTTCAGCAGCCTCCTTTTGAGGAGACTTCTCCTGCAGTTTTTTAAAAACAGACAAATAACCAACAGGAAGCAGCAGATTGCTGACAGGAAACAGCACGCGGACTCACCTCAGCTTTTCTCTTCTTTCGGATTTTCTCTATTTTCTGATCCAGAGTCGTCACAATTCTCTGTGAAAGCAGAACACAGTTAAAGCCGCTGAAGACGGTCGTGGCAGCAGCAGGTTCTGTCGGCTTCTACCTTGTGCTTGAGCTGTTTCATGACGTCGGCCATCGCCCAGTCATCATCCTGGTTCAGCACGTCTCTCTCTCCAAATTCAAAGCCACAGTTAAAGTCATTAGACCTTTGAGCACCAAACTTCTTCTTCCTGTTCAGGACTATGGGCTCCTCCTGGAATGCACACAGATTCACAACAGGTAGTTAACAAACGTGACTGTGATGCCGGAAGAGAACCTTCTGCAGAACTTACATGTGGCCTGTGAGGTGTATGTGATGCAGCTGACAAACCTGACTGTGAATGCATTCAGCTCACAGTGTGTGCAGCTGACTGCGGTCCTGAACTAAACAGCCCCATCGTTCCCCTCCACACTCTGCTCTAACTAACTGACTCGCTGAAGTTCATTTAACTCACTCCACGTCTCCGGCCCAGCTCTGGGTCTTTGAACGCATCATGTCCCCCCCCCTGCGCGGCCACACGGACTCACCTCCTGCTCGGACTCGGAGTCTGGCTCCTCCGGACTCTGATCCTCGTCTCGGATCGTCCCGATCAGACCCAGCGGCTCCAGCATGGCGGACTGCTCTGCGTTACGGGAGCTTTTCTCAGCTGCTTCTCGTCCCAGACGTCCACACGTGCTGAAGGGAAGCAGCAGCAGCGGCAACATCCGGCTCACAGCTTCCTCTTCTTCTTCTCGTGTTTCACCTCATGGCGCACCAGCGCCCCCTTCAGGAGTGCAGTGTGAACAAAGTCGAGGTCCACGTGTGTCTGTGTGTGTGTGCTTTTCCTGTCAGTCAGACACACACACACACACACACACACACACACACACACACACACACACAGTACATTTGGCCTCATCGGTTATTCCTGGAAAACTGATTTTTCCTGGAAAGAGTCTCAGTCACAGTGAAGTGATCAAACAGGAAGCAGAAAAACAAACATCAAGAGAGACACGAGTTGAAGTCGTTCCATCCTCTGATGCACAAGCTGTTTGTTGCTGTGTGATTCTGGAGACCAGCAGTCAACGAGGTGTTGTTGTGGAGACTAAGGACAAACAGTGTTGCTTTCATAAGTTTTGTTGTTGTGTTCCATTAACAAGTAGAGAAGAGAACCATCAGAAAATAAACACTTTGTTTCCCACAGAGGAGGAGGAGGAAGAGGAGGAGGAGGAGTCTGTGCCTCAGTGCCAAACTCTCCAGGGAGCACAAGCTGAGACAGAAGAACAGAGAGCACCAACGACGAGCATCACATCGCAGCTGCTCCTCCTCCACTCTGCTGATCTGTGAGTTTCATCATTCAGACATTCAGAGGAAAGTTCAAGTGTTAGTGAAACTAGGCGGAGGGGGGGGGGGGGGGGGGGGGG
>JAVQJX010137016.1:0-13765 GCA_036025115.1 Ambassis agassizii
TGTCTAATTGAATTGTGCCATCTCTTTGTGTGAGCATCATTTTATGCTCTCTTTGTAAATTCCTCCTATGTTTTTTTCTATTATGCATTAACAAAAATATCTGTTAAAAATAAAACTGCTCATTTTACAGTAATTTTGGCAACTGCTAACCCAACTGCAGAATATCTTAGCTCAGTACAAACTGTTAGCAGTTCCGCTAACCTACTTCAGTAGAGTCACACATATCTACTGCACTGTGACATCACTCATGACATCATGAATCTTTCACCTCCCCCATTTGTTAGGACACCCTCCCCAGGGAACATCTCTCTGCTCTGTCTTCTCATTCAATGGTTAATTTCTACTAAACCTAAGTCAGCCATAGAGTGTAATCAAGCTCACATTTCACTAATGGAAATGTTTGACTATTGAGTTTATGTGGTCTTTTCCCCATGTAAAAAAAAAAAGAAAAAAGAAAAATGCAGGCAATAGAAAAAAAAATAGCAAGAAAGAATTACAATAAAAATGTGTAGAAAAAAAAAAAAACAGAATGAGGGTTTTAAAGCTCATGACTTTTCACCACATCCCCTCACAGACACCTGTCTGCTTCAGACACCATGGCAACCATTGCTCCGGAAACACTCAGCTGTGAGTCGGTCTGCAGGGAAATCAATGACCACAGCCCTTACCAAGGACATCCATGTCAAATATTGCTAATCCTTCAACAAAGCCAAAATGAATCAAATCCAAATTGGAGTTTATCATGGCTTCCTTCCTGCTGTTAGTACCAAATGCTGCATCCTCCTCTCCCAGCCTGATTTACCCCAAAGGCTCAATCCTAAAATGTAGCTACTAGTAACCGGCATCCATGGCTATTCACTTCACTGTCATATTTCAAAACTCCCCAGTCTTACACAAAATGTTGTGGTTCAAAGCTGCTCTCACTCACCTTTTTGAGCTGATCATCCTTCAACTCGGTGAAGTAGTAGGCCAGAAGCTGAGCCGCTATCATCCTGCCTGCACGTCCGTTAGGAACTGTCAGCTACTATGAGATGGTTAGAGGGTAAAAAAAGGAAGGAAAAGAAGACCAATGCTTGTTGTATCCTGTCCCCCACACTGATCCCTCTTTATCCTGAAGTGAAAAAAGAAGTAGGCCTTAGCTGAGCACCGTGGCAAGGCAAGGTTAAAAGGAAAAGTCTAGTGAAACAGAGTGCAGCAGCAGTCGTGCCTGCTAGTCTGCGAAAGGCAGCAGTCACAATCACATACACACTCACACTAAAACACACATTACACACACACACACACAGGCTGGGTTTGACCGTGCCTCCTCCCTCTGAGCTGCTAGCTCCCTGTTAGCTCTGGGGAGATGTAACAGCTCGGCACTGGAATGGTGGTTCTGCTATGCCCTGCCCCCACTCATCCCTCTGATTGGCTGAACAGAAGGATGTGAAGGAGAGGAAGGAGGGGAGGAAGGAGGGGAGGAGCAGATGAGCACAGGGGGGCAGAGGGGAGTGAGGAAAGGAGAAAGAGGAGGAGGACACTGAGTTGAATGAGGAGGCTACATCTATGACCAGAGACCTCCCCCTAGACGGCACGTCTCACATGTTGCCACGGTAGCCAGAGGTGGACGTGCAGAGAGGCAGGGCAACTACACAATGATGTCATCAGTCCTCTTACTGCAACATGCTCAGCATCAGCTGTAGGGCATTACATATATAGTAAACTGCAACATCGAACCTTCTTCTCACATGCAGTTACAGAGAAACTGCTCTTATCTGCTGCAACACACCCCACCCCACGCACAGCAACACAACACCCAACTGCTGAAAATGTATTTGATAACTAAACCTAAACCTAATTACTGACTTTTGGCAAGCAAGTTCCATCAGACAATTCTATTGCCTTTAATGATGGGCCACTGTGTACTCATAAATCCATTGTCATCAGGTTTTATACTTAAATGATGTATGAAAAATACCTCTAAAAACACTCTATTTACAAATTCTTTAAATCACAGTTTCCTAAACTGAAGCTCTTAAACAAATGAAACAGAGAAACAAAGTACATCTTTCTTCTCTGTGTCGCATAATGATTCCTGTTTTTTTTGTCTGCATCACAGGTCTCAATCCATAAACTGTCACTATTGTTATTTTAATAGTAGTCCAGTTTTGTGCTGTGGACACATACAATGAATGCACGTTTTCCCATTTCCCAGCATTCCCCCCATTTTCCTTTAAAGACAATATGTTTTGAATCTCTTGTAGGAACAGCTAATGAAGCCTGATGCAACAAATCTCAGCATTGCTATACATAGAGATGACCCCTCCACTGTCCCCTCTGCAGCTCTGTTACGTCACCACGCTGTGCGTAAAACAAACCATGTCTGCTGACTTAATGACGTGCACAACCTCTGACGTCTCTCTTTTTTTTCCCTCCCTGAACCATTGTTAATCAGGACTTCCCTCTCTAATTTCCCTCCATGCTGCCCACATCCCTCCTCCTCGTGTGTCCCATCCCATCTGCGGGCTGCAGTCACGAGTTAATGAGTTCAGGAATGACAAAAAGGACATCCCTGTCTTTCTCCCGCTCTGTTCCCTGAAAGAGCAGCTCAAACAGGAAACCGAGGGAGGGCTCAGCATTCATTCACTCCTCTCAGTGGCTTGTCTTGTGTCATGGCTGCTCCAGGGTGACCTTCTCTGGTGACCTCTGTTTGTGTGGTTGTACTATTGACCCTACTGACAAAAAACTGACTTATAAAACCAGAACGCTAATAGAAGTAGATGTAGATTTAAACGTTCAGATTATAGTATTGTATGTAAGGTTGTTGCAAAATATACTCAACTCTTTTATTTCTGATGTCTGATAAATGTTAAAAATATGTGTATCAACAATAATCAAAGTCTTTGTTAATTACATTGTGTTTGTGTTCAAAGCAGGGCTTGATGTTTCTTCAGTGACACTCGGTCAATACACGCAGCATTGATATTGGGGATGGTGTTCATTTTCCCCCACATATTTAGGCACTTTCAGCAGCTCCTTTTCCTTTGCAGTGATATTGTTGGCTGACAAACGGACATGTTTGAAGCAATGCACTACTCAACAATTTTTAAGATTTGAAAAATTGCTGTACAAATATCACATTTTTAATATATTTTTTTAAATGGTGAAATAGAAAACCTGTTTTAATTTGTTGAGGTGGGAAAAATGATTATTTATAAAATGACTTTTAAAAAACAAATATCATGAAACAGTCTGAAGTTTCACAGGGGCCAGGCATCTCAAACTTGCTGCTCATCACATTATCATGCTCCAATAATCTCTTTTATTCCTTCTACAAGCATGCTGTGCGCTGGGGCCAGACAGAGGAAGAGGACTGGAATCCAGCAGGAGATCTGAAGTCACAGACTTATGCACACACTCCTGTTACACAGAGCTATAATGCAGCTGCCCTGAAAAAAAGAACATTTGAAATGCAGTGTTTTCTCCTGATGTTTAAAGATGATCAAGTATTTATCAGTTTTCAGTATGTCAGTGATGGTTAGTGACTGTCAGCAGAAAAAAGGGATAATGCAAAACTACAGCAATGATTATTGTTTTAAATTTGAAATGATTACTTTCTGTATATATACAAGCTGATAATATCTGACAGCTTGGAAATATGTAAATATTACTAGAATTCTCCTCTTTGTTGTCATCAACATTGACTACATTTTCCTTGTCGCTTCTCATGCTTTCACTTTTTAACATTTAAACGTTTTAATTCTGGTCTGGTGACACCGTAAATATTATGAAATTCAAAGTAATAAAAAATAATTCTGTATAGTAGCAGCAACTGAACATTGAAGCACTTCACTGCAGTTACTCTTGCCACCAGATGGCAGTATTTGACAAGTAATAACATACACAGCCTATAAAGATGGGGAAAGGACCATTGCAACTTTTTTGATATTAGATATTAGTTTGACCTGAAAATCTCAGGGTACAGGTTGTGCATTTTATAACATATACTTTGTAAGTGTGTTGTTGTGTTGGAAAGCATTTGAAAAATGTCTTTGTGACTTTAAGTATGTCAACTGTTTTTATTGTGGTACTTGTAAAGTTTGGGGAAGTTAGGATCTTTAGTTCTAATCTAATTTACTTAATGTCATCTTAAGTAAATACTTAAGCTTAACTTACAATATGTTTATTATTTTATTTTCAGGGCGGAAGTTCATAGGTATTTTAAGTAAGGCCCTCAACAATGGTCTTTAGTTTTGTGTTTTTATAACCATTTTACAAAGAGGGTTTTGCAAGTTACAGTGAGCACAATTTGCTAACACACTCTGCTTTGTATCTACCAAGGAAATGAGAGTAAACTTGTTGTTTTTTTTTTTTGTAGGTTGGGGCCTTTAAACACAAGATGATGGAGGCCATTCTTTGTGGTGCTTGCAGCCCCGGACATACATCAGGTCAGTCTTCTTTATAGTGTCATCTTGTATTTTAGTTGCTTTTGAATTTTGGAAGTGATTGTGTAAGAGTCATAGAAGGTTTTAATGTGATATTGTGATGTCTTTTCACATGTGACCACTAGGAGATGACAAAATCCTGTTTTTGAAACACTATACTGCTCCAGCTTGCCGAAAATGAGGATTAGCTGAATGTTTTGAGACTTTATTGAGTTCTTAGTTCTTATTGATGTTTTCTGTCATTAACTCTTCATAAGATTCTTCGACATGTATCTTTTATCACTTTATCCTTTAAAATAGACCCTGTGAGTAAAAATAGCTGCAGGGGCTCTTGTACAGTAAGAAGTGGGGCTATCAGTGTAATGGAGGAGCTGCTGTTAAAAATAGAACTACTGCTGCCTGCAAGTGAGCCAAGGAGGACAGGCTGTCTCAAGAAACCTAAAAAGGTCTCCCAAGGCTTTGAGTGTTGATATCTGCCAGAAAATGAACACAAAACTTGTTTCCAATGAGTACATTGAATCATGTCTTTGATGTCAACAGGTGAGATGCCTCCTGTGAACATCCTTAGAAAAGCATTAGTCTCAGGAAGACTGATGACTTTTTAAAAGTAATTTTCTGATCCGTCTAAAACGAAATATTGTTGTATGCAGACAATATGTCTTAGAAACTCAGTCACCTTCACCATTACCTTTGCCATACAGGTTTTTCTTGTAAGATTAAAGAGCTAAAAAAAGATAAAGACAGTGAATGCAACATACCTCGAAGTAAAACATTAAATTTGCAGGTACAGATGCATACTCTTCGTCTCCAAAGAGCAGAATGAGAATGAAATTTGGGGGTAAATGCTATATATAGTCTTAAGTGCGTCCATACATGGGGTGGAAGGGGAACAGCATACCTCCAGTGAGAGGGTAATATTTTTGTTACCATCAGCAAGTGCTTCCCAAGCGGCATCAGGCTGGTCTGCCTCCGCTTTGTGCTGTTTTAATCTCTTGGGGTAAGTCACTTTTGTTAATATTTGCTCACTGGTGTGCTGATTTTACTAGAGAAATAAGTGTCTTAAAAGGAAGATCAGGAAGCATGGTGAGGAGTTATCTGCTGTCAAAACAGGGACAGGTGAAATGTGTTCCTGTAATAAATGGCCTGTAGATAATCTGTCTCTTGTGTGGGAAAACTAAGCAGCAGTAATCTCCCTGAGCAGTACTTCCTTACATACCAGGGCATTAAAAGGTTACTGACCTTATTTTCCTCATTTGTACAAGTCAAAAAGATTAAGGTTAAGATGTTACTGTTACATAAATAATTATCTCAGCAGAATGAAAGCATAATGACTCTAATGCATGAGTGTGGAAATGACTGCAGGTTTAGATGTTAGTCATATTCATTCAGCCTGTATTGTCGGATCACTCTGATTTCCTGCGTGATGGTTTTAATGAAATGCCACGAGGACCGTGCTGTGCTGGTATTGATTCTGTTTCCTTCATTTCTCCAATCATGGACTAAGAGGGCTGCTGGAAGCTATTCATAGCTGAGCTGTGTGGAGTTGTAAGGGGAAACACAAAGTGCTGAGCCCTAGCAGAACGTTTGATCTGTTCTCACTGTTAACATGAGATTTATATGTAACCATGATATCTATGAATATGTTATGATACAGTGTTTTTGTGTAAATCAATATTACTGCTATAATTATTACAATTATGGAGAGCAACGCTACAAATGAGGTATGAGTACAGAATGAAACACCGCTAATTCTTCAAGTATATCAGGCTTGCATACTGTTAAATCTCACACACTACACAATGACTGCAGAAACAAGAGGACTCTCTGACATGTTAACATGGCTAACACATTTTGTCCCCTCCCCCTGGTGTTTTTGGCCAGGTCTCCTTGAAGTGTTCCAGTAATGGCTTCCAAAGTCATACCATGGTATAAGAAGAAGCATGTGAGCCAAGTCAAAACTGATTATGCTTATCATCACACTAAACATGTTGTCAAGCAGGAGACCACAAGGTACGACACAGCTATGGCACAGCTCTTGCTGCTTGGCCAGGTAGAGCTGAAGTGAAACATAGAGCTGTCGGGGGCAGATCTGACGGCGGGGGTTTGAAGTCCCGCAGCATATGTCTCTGCTTCCTAGCTGGCTGGCCATTTGTCTCCTGACAACACATTTACAGCTCTGCAGAGCCCAATGATCATGACCAAATGACACTAATAATGACTGCAAACAGACACAGGCAGTGTGTACACAACTGAGAATTTCCCCTTGCTGTGGGACTAATGAAGAATTATTTTATCTTATCCTATCATAGTGACACTTTATGTAGGTTCTGATTCAGTTTGCAGAGATCAGCAGTTCGTTTGAGTGTAGTATTATTTCGAGTCAAACTGGGGGGTTCAAGCTCAACACAGTCATGTATATCTAACTTGATTTTAACCACCAGGAGTCACATGATACACACGTAGTGTTTCTTTGATTTGTTATTCAAACCCAGACCTGATGGTTCTAATTGTCCTATTAACAGCATCATTCGACAATACACAACTTTTTATGCTAATATTTACCAGACTCTAAATATGACTCTAAAATCGGTACATTTCTGCTCAATCAATGTACCTTATCATTGTGTTATGTGTATCAAACCATGATCATAGAAACTGAAGCGCTCAGTTTCACTGTCTACAAACACATCAAGAGGTTAAAAATGAGGCTTAAATTTGAGTGTATTCCCAGTGTAATTCATTCTGTTAAGCAGGCACACATATCCCTCCATCTGGTTTTACTGTAGGTGCTTTCTGTCTATTAATGCATTTTTCAATGCAAGGTGTGCCACAGTCCACTGGAAACATACTGTTCATTGTTGTAGTTTCCATTTTACTCATGCTCTGCAGCTTCTGCCAGCAGATTTTGGTGGATTATGTTATTAGATTGATGACATGTTGCATTGCTGTAGCACGCTATTAAAATCATATTATCATCCCATAGCTTTTAGTTTAGCTTTGCTTTGCATAACACTGAACACTAATATGCTGAACTTAATGTGAAGGCTCTCCTAATGTTTTCATCATTAGTGGTTTGAATGGTGCAGAATATTAACGTGTAACTCTGACCACCAAGTCATCCTTTAGTTAGCTGCTGTGTTGTCATGTAGCACCTCCCTAATGTCAGAGGACTCATGGCAGCACTTGAACCTGACCTACATCTGAGGCCAGTGTTGGGAGCTACACATAGTGATATTAGTACTGACCAAGTTTCCCTTGAAGTTTTCCCTGAGACTTATTTGGTATATTGAGTATGTTGATATTTCACAGGCTTTTTATTATAGATTTGGCCTCAGTTCATAGTGTGGAGTATGTGTCTTTATCAGCTGCTATAAATCTTTGGAAAAATTAAAGGTGATAAAAGATGTCATGTATATGCTGTGGAAAATGTACAATCGGATCATGATGCTCTCGTATATCTATGAGAAAAGGGGTTTCCAAAAACAAGTGGAGGAGCAGTCGATATAGTAGAACTGTTCAGAAATAGAAGCCTTCATTTTTAGACTTGGTGCCATTATGTATAATTACTGTAATCACATCTACAGGATCTGCAGAGCAAGACTTTATGGAGAGATTTTCATTTGTTTTTTTCTCATCCCCTCAAACAGGAAATCAAGCTCTAAATCGGTGAAGCAGGTGCAGGCCGAGGCCAAAGAGGCTATGGCGGAACCAGCCTATACCATGCCGGTGTTCCGGCAGAGGTGAGTTCCCCTGACTGCTGTCATATGTCAAGCTATTTTAGGAATAAGGTAATGCTAAACTACCATCTCTACTAGCTGACCTCAGCCCCGACAACACATAACTCCTGTGGTGGTAGTTGTTCAATTTTTAATGGCGATTATTTTGAATTGTTGCTTGTGAAAATGGCTGAATAGTCTTAGCAAACTATTGTGAAAAGCTTTGTTTTAATGTGCAAATGACCCTCAGTTCACTCCCATTCAGATTTACTCAGACAAAGTGGTGCTAATTCGATTAAAAAGGGGACGTGCACAATCAAATCAAAGCATGTCTTCCATTCCTTCATACTGAAGTCCATTTAATTGTCATTGCTGTTTTTAGGACTCCTGAAGACACAGAGGAGTACCAGAGAGTGTCCACTAATGTTGGGAAAGGACTGGCTGTTATTCAGGAGGAGCTCCACAGGATCAGGATAGCCACTAAGGCCCAGGTGGATAGTCTGGCTATTAAGAAAGAAGTAAGTAACCAAGTGGAGAATAATAAATCTATTTTGTGAAATTTGGTTACACATGTAGAAATATCTCTGACTTGACTACTACAGCTTTGTGTTGCTCTTTAATCTAACGTTACAACTGTTATATTAAATTGATCAAATTGACCTATACCTATTTGTAGTTTTACAACAGAATTCGAAGTGTAGATATTAGCAGGTTTAGATACTGTGTATCTTGTATTCAGTTGCAGATAGACTTCAAAGCAGACATGAGCTCCTTCTCTCCTCAATGAGTGTTTTCTGTTTACTTGCATATACTGGAATGAACATTTTTTAATGTGACCACTGTGCGTTTTTAGCTTAGTTTTTCTCACCCTGCCTTATCTTATAAAGGTTGGGAGCAGAGGTAACTACCTTTTAAAAGCAATGTTTCCAGAATAATGTCATTGTCTGGGGCATTGTGCACTGTGCTTACTCTTGTTAGGTCAGGGACATGATGTCAAAGAGGCCAGATGTGTTGGATGATATCCCTAAGATGCCAGACTTCCTGGTGGCCCTGCGGCCTCACACTGTGTGGGAGAAGACCCCCGTCAAACTGTTCTGCACTGTGCAGGGAAACCCACGGCCTATCGTCAAATGGTCAGCATATTCAGTGACTTTGACTTTGATCTTCTCAGTTAGGTGTCACATAGGCAATTTCGTGTTATATATTTAGGGTATTTCCCTTCTTCTGATCGTTTTCAGGTATAAAGGAGGAGTGCCAGTCGACCCCCTGAGCGCCCCAGGAAAGTACAAGATTGAGAACAAGTATGGAGTCCACAGTTTGATTATTAGCAGGTACGGTAAAAACCAAAATGTATAATGGTTTGTGTTGGAGTTATAATTGGAAGGCACTGTCTATATGTTTTGCTGGTTTTCTGCTAAAATGCCTTCTGATACAAATGAATATATGAATTATCTGTCATAATGATTTATGGGAAGAATTGTGAGGTGACCGGAAGTGACATTATAAAATGATGATAGTGTCAACTGGCTGCTAACCTGAAAGATGCGTTGTAATTTTACCCACTGGCCTCCATTCTTTATGGAGAAGTACACACATATTAAGCCATCATATTATATGTCTTTTAATGTCTTTTATGATCCCATGCTTAGGGAAGATGCTTTATTGATCACTGGAGATGTTTGCTTTTGACCACAGAGCCCAATTGGAAGTCTGAGTGGCCATGCTGTATCCAGCTTTGCAAATAAGAGGAAAACAAAGACACTGCACAGAGACAGAGAGGATTACTAACAGGACTAAAAGTTTAAAAAACCACTCTGCCAGTCATTTGGCCGTGGAGGGAGGATCAAGACTGTGTGCTCCCTAACGTCATCTTCAAGACCCCTCAGCTGTTCATGGCAAAGTGCTGACCTTTGCGTCATTCGAGCCACAAATTCCTCCCGATGCATATTCGCTCTCTCCCCCCTGACATTACAGTCAGAGAGGAGATTTATGTTCCCAGCTTCTTTAAAAAAGAATATATTTTTATTTATAGTAAAAAAAAAAAAAAAAAGCAAGTCCAAAACTCTGTTAGTAGAAGGATACAGACTCTCAGTCCCCCACAGCGGAGAAAATGGATCTTGGTCTTTTAAAATAGTGCTGTCCAGGGTGAAGGTCACATTTCTTCTTTCTATTCTCACCCTCAGACACTCCTCAGCTGCTGTCACAAGGGCGTTGCTGCCTCAGTACACCTTCTTTTCAGTGTCCTTCAACAAGCACAACATAACTTCTGTTGTTGTCAGACAATGACTTGAAGGTTGCAGCTGGCCTTAGAGAGACACAGATGTTAAATGTTGTTTTGGAAAGGAAAGAGCTGAGCACACCTTGTGTTATTCACTGCAGGGGTTTAGTCATGGCTGAGTGTGCAGCTTATTTAGAGTCCAGTTACATATTGAAACATTCACATTCAAGGATGAGCACAAATGATGCAAAGTCATTTTGAACATTTTCTTATTGATACATACACAGAGCCAGTTGGTAAACCAGTCCATCATAGTACTGATCCTTTTATACTTACCAAAAACATATCACAAAAAATTGGACCCATAGGATCAGCTTTATTTAATTCCATAGCTTTTATTGCCTTGAAAGAAAACAAAAGAAAAGAAGTCCAATTCGAGACAAACTTTACATCCCAAACAATTATCGGTCTAAAAGTGACATGTCTCTGTGTTGTCTAGGTGTGTTGTGAGTGATACTGCTGAGTACAGTGCTGTGGCAACCAACCAGCATGGCACGGCTACCAGCAAGGCTACAGTGACTGTGAAGAGTAAGCCTCTCTTTTTCTCTGACTCTTTAAGACATTATTCACCGGTTTCACTCTAAGCAGCAATTTATTGTCTTCACAGGACCAGCGGGATCTGCAGAGTCCTGCCAGCTTGGGTTAGGTGAGAGTATAAAAGGGGAAACGGGGCGGGGGTATTACCAAACAGAACCACACGAGTCATTTGGCTTGAAAAGGCGATACAGTGAGAGGTCTGATAAGTAGTGGAAACTACTGTGACCAACTGCTGATGTCTTGTGACCCACACAGAGGCAAAACACAAGGCAGCCTCATTTTCAGGAAACATTTAAGCAGCTGATGATCTTAATGGTGAAACTCTAAACATAAATAATCACGTTCTACACTTTCTCATTTTGACCTGAATCAGTAGAGAGCTGTTTAGTTCATTACCGATGATATTGCACATCTTGTTTCTCTGCTGTCCAGTCCCCCATCTGACTGAGATCCATCCCAGTAAGCTGGAGGTCACCCTGCTCGACAAGTTCCCAGTGTCTTTTGGTGTCGAGGGCAGCTCCATCAAACTGAAGTGCACTATGGTGGTTGTCCCTGACCTCCCTAACGTGCCACCACTCGCCCAGTGGTACAGAGATGGTCAGACATCTTTACATTCTTTCATGTCATTTGTCTGTGGAGTCTTGCTCTTAGGCTTTTTTATTTCACTAGTTCACAAAGCTAACATAATTGATTGTGTATTTTACTAATTCTGTACTTTTTCTACCATCTTGTCTGGTCAAAGATAAACTGCTGAAACCAAGTAAGCTGGCAGAGATGTCAGTGGGAGGAGGTGCAGCCAGTCTGACGCTGCCTCACCTGGCCAAGGATGATGAGGGCCTTTACACCCTCCGTATCTTTACAAAGGATGGCACCGCCGAGCATAGCGCCTACCTGTTCGTCTCTGGTAGGACACATTACACATTACAATTTCCCATTGTAAAATCTTCATTTTATGGATTTGATTTTTTTCTTTATGCAGAAACTATCCAGAATAAAAAAGTGTGGTTGTAATTTTCACATGATGTAAATATGGTCAGTTCATCATTCTACTGATGTGCAGTTTGGAAGGTTTAAAAGTTCTTGTTCTAGTCTAATTCAAAGTTTTGAAGTTTCTCTGATAGACTCTTTATAAACATATGAGTATGTGTGTGGAGTATTTGATTAGAGATATGGTTCCAGTTCAAGGAAAGGCCTTAAATCCCTTTATAGTTACCAAGCACACAAAACTACAATTACATCAAACACAAGTGACCAGCATCATCTCATCGCCTTGAAAGAAAACAATGTATCACATAACAGTAAAGCGAGGTCCAGTTATAATTTTCACTAAAGTGTTCTTCACTTGTGTGATTTTTAAGCAAATGTAACTACCATGAAATTTAGGTGTAGGAGAATGAGATAAATGCTTTGTCCATACAATCGGCCTCCTTTTTCTTCCTGCTTTCCTGAATCCAGTATGTCCTCTTGTCTTCACTCTTTAGATGCCGCACCCACTGCGGCTGGAGCCCCTGGTGCACCAATGAGTGTAAAGGCTTATGATGTCAACTCAGACTACGTCCTGGTTGCCTGGAAACCCCCCAACACTGTCAATGAGGCGCCAATAACTGGATACTTTGTGGATCGGTCAGTCTGTACCCTGAGACCTTCAGGCTTTCTTTATATAGACTAGGCTTGGCACACTAACATTAATACAGTGGAATTATACTGCACGTCCTGCCAAGAAGCTGAGTGAACATGATAAGTTGTAATAACAATTATTTTCACACAAAAATGTCACATCAGATTTGCACTGGTCCATTTGGTGAAAGAAATGGATTAATGTTGATGCCAAATATTGTCATTTTTAGTCTGAAACTCAGAGGTTTTACCTGCTCATCATTAGATTAATTATGTCTCCTCCTGTTCTGATGCACAGGTGTGAAGCTGGTAGTGACACCTGGGTCCAGTGCAATGATGCCCCAGTGAAGATTTGTAAATATCCGGTGCACGGCCTGAGCCTGGGGCGTTCTTACCACTTCCGTGTCAGAGCTGTGAACAGCGCTGGCATGAGCAGGCCATCACGCAAGTCTGACAAAGTGACGGCCATTGATGCTGCTGAGAATGAGAGACTGCAAGGTACCGATGAAGGTAAATACAGAATACAGGGCGGCAGGAGGCCAGCGTCTCTTAATGGATGTGTTGTTGTTATTTTATGTAACAGTGATTAAAATCGAAGGAAAGTACGACATAGTGATCAGAGACGATGAACTGGAAGGTACAGTAGAATACAGGACTGGTTTGGGTTCAGAGATTTTTTTCTATAACCTATCAATCAATTTGTCATAATCCCACTGATTAATAACACATGCCCCTGTTCCCATCTGCCACATCATAACATATCATTTTACATTTTAACTGAAATTACAACCCAGAGATGTTTCATCATCATTTCTTACTCATCAACCTGCAAATTACCAAAAAACAGCCACATTAATACATTTGTGAAAAAGAATCATTTTATCACATCATTACATCATTTTTATCCTCTGGGTCTTTTCTGACTGCTTGTGTGTTACTTTCATTTTCTATAAACATTTCATATGTGGTGTTATAGAGTATCTGTTTTTAGTGGAACTCTTATACAAAATAAAAACATGAAAAATGTACGAAATCAAATGACACATTAGACCAAACAGATTATTTGCTAACATCCCCCCATCCTAACTTCTGCAGTGCCATTTGTGCTCTAACTCTCACTGTACAAAACTTTAATCACTTTAATCACTTCATTTGATTTAATTGTGAGAATATCAACACATAAACCAATAACA
>JAVQJX010137102.1:0-22583 GCA_036025115.1 Ambassis agassizii
CCCGTTAAGGCCATTCGGGACAAAAACGTCCTGCTTCAAAAAACTGCCATAAAAATTTTGTATATTAAGTCATTCATTGGAAGAGCTGTGACTGTTTTTTGCTGCTTTTGTCAGTGGAGTCTGGTACTGTGATGCTCTTCTACATCTTAACTTCAAAGATTCTGTTGAATCTGAGGGTAGTTTTTTTTTTTCTTTTTGCAGACATTTGTAAACTTTCTCAGCATTCTTTGAGCTGTGTTGTGCCAAAATGTCTAAAAAGGAAGCTGCAGAGTGCTGCATGCAATCTGCACCACTGTCAGTGTTTTAATCATTGTTGTGGCCTCAGAAAAAAAAAAAAACTTGCTCTCGCTCTGTGTTTTATTTTGTATCATTTTCTTGAACAGGCTTGAAAGTTGAGGTGACACACTGTGGCCAGATGAAGAGGAAGTATCGCGTGTGCAATGTCACGCGCCGACCTGCCAGCCACCAGACGTAAGTGCCGCTCGTCAGCATGTGCATGCACACAAATTTTGTTTACTTATGAGCTTCTTATCCATATTTTTATTCACAGGTTCCCCTTACAGCTAGAGAACGGGCAGGCTATGGAGTGCACAGTAGCTCAGTATTTCAAACAGAAGTACAATCTACAGCTCAAATATCCACACTTACCTTGTCTGCAAGTGGGACAGGAACAGAAGCACACATACCTTCCTCTGGAGGTGAGAAAGAAGAGCCTGGGTTTAAAAAAAAAAAGATGAATTTTTAATTTTTAACTCCCTGCTGTGTTTTATGTGTAGGTCTGTAACATTGTAGCAGGTCAGCGCTGTATCAAGAAACTAACAGACAACCAGACGTCCACCATGATTAAAGCTACAGCCCGCTCTGCCCCCGACAGACAGGAAGAGATCAGCAGACTGGTGAGCGCTCATGAAATATTTCTCCTCCAAGCATCTTCATTAGCACAGTAGTTCATGTTTTTTTTTCTCTTTCCTATAGGTCAAAAGTAACAGTATGGTCGGGGGCCCTGATCCTTACCTGAAGGAGTTTGGTATTGTTGTGCATAATGACATGACAGAGGTGACTGGGCGTGTTCTCCCAGCACCCATGCTTCAGTATGGGGGCCGGGTGAGTACAGAAACAGGGAGGGACTGTGGCAGGGTGAGTACTGGGAAAGGGCTGCACATGGTTGGGTGGGGGGGCATTAAAAGAGTGAATGGTGTGACATGGGAGTGTAGTTCCAGGTCTGAAAGAAATTTTTTTTAATGGATAAAAAAATTGTGATCAAAATTCTTGGAGCTGATCTGGATACAGTTACATGCTGATTCAACTGGAGGCCTAGTTGATGAAGTGACTTGATACCAGAGTATTTAACTTTAATAAATTCAGACCTGTAAGACCTGGAACTTGCCCTTTTGTTATAGTCCTGTGGTGCGTCTCAGCGGTCTGTTCAGTTAAGTGTGCGTTCCTTTTTTCTTTATTATTTTTATTTTTATTTATTTTATTAGTCTTTCCCTTTAAAAAGAGGGAAATAAGATGAGAAGCCCACTCACACTATGGACAGCTGAGATTAACCCACTGAATTTCAAATCGGCCGTGCGGGAATCGGCGTCCTGTGACACAATTTGAGCAGGAACTGAGCATATTTGCTTTTCATTTGATCCTGTATTAACAAAGTTGAATAGTATGGCATTACCTAACCCTACTACTGTTAGGTAAAATCCACACATCCACACCAAGTTTGGATCATGCCTGACAGTAGCTGGGATACATTAGAATGTTTGTGAGCAAGCTAATGTTAGCCATTATTGTATGCCTGTTTTTATGGGTGTCAGCGGCTGAATTGAGAGTCAAGGATTGTGTGTCATGTGCTTCCATTAGGAGGACGATGAGACTCAAAACCGCACAGCAGTTAAAAAAAGTAAAATCTAATGAGTCACTTGTGGAGTGAAATTTGACCGCCCCATCCAGAGATGCTGTGTTCAGTGACTCTATTAAGATGAGACAAAGCTTTCATGATCCTTTTTTTGGCCATCTTCCCCTCCTCACAGAAGAACTCTTGGGGGGGAAAACGTTTAAATCCTATACATGAGTTAAACCTGAGTTCACTCACACACACACACACACTCTGGCTGAAGGACTTGGCCTCTTGCCTGCTGGGATATTGAGTCTAATCGGCTTCCAGTGAAATGCCTTTAAATGTGGACTGAAAGCTTTTCCCATTTCTGTGGTCACTTTGTATGAATGAACTCATTTCATTGAATGGCATGCTGTTGTTTGATGGGAAAGGCTTTCAGTCTGTTAACTGCACTGTGATGATGGTTTTAAACTGATTTGTTTATTTATAAGATGTTTAACTGTTGTGTAAAATAAAGTTTTGGGCAGATCTTGTTAAATTAATTTTAAGCATCCTGCCCTTTAAATTTGTATTCACAACACTACTTTAATCCAGGAGCAGCTAATGATTTTCATTTGAGTAGATATGATTCTCTTGTATCGGCTCATCTTACCGGGGGGTTGACTAAGAGTGTAGGGACTCTCTCCGCAGAATAAAACCGTGGCCACACCCAACCAGGGTGTGTGGGACATGAGAGGGAAGCAGTTCTATGCCGGCATTGAGATCAAGGTGTGGGCTGTGGCCTGCTTCGCTCCACAGAAACAGTGTCGAGAGGACCTGCTCAAGTAAGTCGTTGACTTGTGATTGAAGTTTTTATGATGCATCCAAAATGAAAGATGCTTATTAAACTGCATCCTTTCATCTGTTGTTGCCAAGCAATTTACACACGGGCATCATTAAAGCAGCTTTATTTCTTAATTTCTTTCTTTCTTCTTTATATCTTAAGTAAAGTTAAGAAAAAGAGGATTGTTAGCAGCTTTGTAGTGCAATCTGTGCAGGAAGCATGTCTCCTTCTTTAGTGTGTAGCTAATACACTTTTTTTAATAGGAGCTTCACAGACCAGCTTCGAAAGATCTCAAAGGATGCAGGGATGCCCATTCAGGGGCAGCCATGTTTCTGTAAATACGCCCAAGGAGCAGACAGCGTGGAGCCCATGTTCAAACACCTTAAGATGTCTTATGTAGGTCTGCAGCTGATTGTCGTCATCCTGCCTGGCAAAACTCCAGTCTATGGTAAGAAGGTGAAATTCAAAAGTTTATATTTTAATGAATGAGGTGCAGCTTGTCTGATGGAGCTTCCTCTGCAGCTGAGGTGAAGCGAGTGGGTGACACCCTCCTTGGAATGGCCACCCAGTGTGTGCAGGTGAAGAACGTGGTGAAGACGTCCCCCCAGACACTCTCCAACCTCTGCCTCAAGATCAACGCCAAGCTGGGAGGCATCAACAACGTCCTGGTGCCTCACCAGAGGTAATTTCTTCTTCTTCAATTCTTTCAATGAGGCTTTTATTTTGAAAATAAATGTTCATTTTTTTGTTTGTTCTTCTTCAGGCCCTCCGTGTTCCAGCAGCCCGTCATCTTCCTGGGTGCTGATGTCACACATCCTCCTGCCGGTGATGGGAAGAAGCCGTCCATTGCAGCGGTGGTTGGCAGCATGGATGGCCACCCCAGCCGTTATTGTGCAACAGTGCGAGTCCAAACGTCCCGACAAGACATGTCCCAGGTATCACATGATAAAGTTTGGTTGCTTTCTGACAATATAGTAACAATATACACTAACATTTCTGCTTCTTTGTTGACCGTTTTCAGGAGCAGCTGTTTAGTCAGGAGGTTATCCAAGATCTGACCAACATGGTGCGGGAGCTGCTCATACAGTTCTACAAGTCGACCCGTTTCAAGCCCACGCGCATCATCTACTATCGCGGCGGTGTGTCGGAGGGACAGATGAAGCAGGTGGCATGGCCGGAGCTCATAGCTATCAGGAAGGCGTGCATCAGTCTGGAAGAGGATTACAGGCCGGGCATCACTTACATCGTGGTCCAGAAGCGTCACCACACTCGCCTCTTCTGCTCCGACAAAGCTGAGCGGGTTAGCACCGGGTTTATTCCGCCACACTGTCTCCATTATAATTATTTGCTTGAGTTTATAACCATAATCTGCTTTCACAGGTTGGAAAGAGCGGTAATGTTCCAGCCGGCACCACAGTGGACAGCACCATCACACACCCGTCCGAGTTTGACTTCTACCTGTGCAGCCATGCTGGGATTCAGGTGACGGATACAACACATACAGACATACACAAACTTATGTATAAAACCTTCATCACACCCAGCTGAGGAAAAAAAACTGACATTGTGTTCCCATTAACTTCCATCAGGGATACAACACACACAGACATACACAAACTTATGTATAAAACCTTCATCACACCCAGCTGAGGAAAAAAAAACTGACATTGTGTTCCCATTAACTTCCATCAGGGAACCAGTCGTCCCTCCCACTACCACGTCCTGTGGGATGACAACTGTTTCACGGCTGATGAACTGCAGCTCCTCACCTACCAGCTGTGCCACACCTACGTCCGCTGCACACGCTCCGTTTCCATCCCGGCGCCGGCCTACTATGCCAGGCTAGTGGCTTTCCGAGCCCGCTACCACCTGGTGGACAAAGACCACGACAGGTAAGCAGCCTCTCTGTGGTTTCAAGTGAACATAAGACAGGATAGTACAAGTCCATGTGTCCCTACAGGAAGTGGACTTGTCTGCTGCACCACTGCCCACAAGTTTCTGCACTTATTGATGTAATATTCCTCCTCTTTCTGCCCTACAGTGCTGAAGGCAGCCATGTGTCAGGCCAGAGTAACGGCCGAGACCCACAGGCGTTGGCAAAGGCGGTTCAGATCCACTATGATACCCAGCACACCATGTACTTTGCCTGAGCTACCAAGCATGTCCGCCAGTCCACCTGTGGATTCTTCGTCTTCTTTTAAATCTCTTATTTGCCAGTTTCTCTTCTTTTCCTCATCTCTCTCTCTCTCTCTCTCTCTTCTTGTAGTCTGTCTCTTCTCTTTAAACTCTCACTCTACATTTTCTGAATCTGCACCAAAGCGACCCACTCATGGAACAATCTCCAACCAGCGTTCCCAATCGAGTCGCCTTTTCAACCAGCAATCCAGCACTGCGAACCCAGAGGGGGGTTTCCAATGCACAAAAGGAAAAAAAAATGAAAAAACAAAAACAAACCATACTATACGACACATATATATACTACAAGTTGAGCCATTATTTTGAGTTTGTTTTTGTTTTTTCTATTTGAATGTCTGCACTCACGTGTTTGTAAGATACACTGAGCGAGGGAGTGGATTGGCACGAGTCGTGTCAGCGCAGCTCTTCAGCTCTCCCAGCTAAGCAGGACTCTTATCTACTTTTACCTCAAAGCCCCTTTGGGCGAAATCTGTCACAAGGTCTTGGGTTTATCGGGTGGTGGGGAGGGAACTCTACACGAACAGAGATGGAGGGGAGCTGACCTTTTGAGAATGATATATATATATATTATATATATTTTTTTCCTTTTTATGAGCGTGTGTTTTAACTTTTTCTCCTTTTCGGTCTTTTACAAGCGAGGTGACCTGGGTGTCCATGCCCATTGCTACTTTCCTCCCATCTTAGCGAAGCGAGTCTGTGTGTGTGTGTGTGTCTGTGTGTGCATCTCTGTATATACATGTACTGCTGTATGAGAGTGTTTTTGTGTGCGTTTCATGGCAGGCCACTGAATTGTAAAGGGAAAATCAAGGAGATAACTGCTGTAAATGCCTCAGATTTGTTTGTTTTTATATTCACACATACAGTACATATAAACATATATTTACATCTATAGAGCATCTTTGAGACATATGACTTAAAACAGGCCTCATAGAGGCTGGTGTGGGTATCTGTAGCAGTCCTGGGTTGCTTGTTTCGTTGAAATGCTTTGAGTTACAGTGTGAGCATCAGGTCAGGTGGGGGTTTGTTGAATCTGAGAAAGTAACTTGATGCATTTCGTGTCGTAACTGCAGCCAGGTCTGATGTGTAGCAGTAGCAACCGTGGTCTAAAGCCTGTGACAAGGCTCAGCATTGGGACCCCGAAGGCATTAAACACAGAGTTATGGTCTTATCAGCCTTTCTGTCTGTGTAGAAAAAAAAAAAGCGGGATCTTATTATTTTTTTTCTTTGGACCTGATTACATGAAAGATGATATGATGACACTGCTGGACAATTCAGTTTTTTTAGTTGTATTTTTTTTTTTCTCTTTCTTAGGTCTCCTTTGCTAATATTAGCCAACTCATTGCACTGACCCGGGACGCTAGGCAAGCAACAGAGGGCACTCTCAATCTCTCTTACCTTTATGCATTTACACATACGAATCAACAAAGCAGATTTGTAAAAGTTTAATATAAGATGTTTTGTGGTTATCTTAAGGAAAAAAAAATACTGTTGTTTAGACTTAGTAGTTTACCATTGATGTTGTTGTTGTTATCGTTGTTGTCAATGTTGTTACTATTGTGATAAAATTTTAAGGTTGGCAGCAAAAAGCCAGTTCTATAGTAAACTAGTGCGACTTCAGGAATAGATTTCAGTTGTTGAGCTGCAGGTTAAAGAGGCGTAGAAGCTTTGGTTTTTTTTTTTTTTGTTGCATTCTGGTTAAACGGTGAGACCAAGTTTGGCCCCAGGATTGATGATGATGATGATGATGATATTGATGCTGATGATGCTGTAGATTTCTGGTTTCGAGGAAATGGATGGAGACAATCAGGACTTGTGATCAGAGTGGTTGAGAGATTTTTTTTTTTTTTAAATTGGAAAAAAAACAAAAGCGGCTTGCGATAGGCAATGAGTTGAATTTTTAGACTTTTTAAAATGGTTTCTATTAACTACTCTGTGTGTATTTGAAGTATACCCATCTTAATATTTAACAGTGTTTGTTTCATATTTTTATGCATTTTTAACACTGGAATTAAATTGACAATACGCATCAGCACTGCCCTTGGACCCCGTCCCTGTTTTAAACTGAGTGGCGCCCTCTGGTGGCGAGTTGTTGTGGGAGACACAAGCGCGTGCACGCCTCATCAGCAGGGGGGGGCAGCTCAGTGAAAACTCTTTTGTAATAAACCACCCGTAAAGCAGCAGGTTTACTATGAATGAGTTTGAGCACCTTCCTGTTGGGGGCGTGGGCGATGGATGGAGTGAGGAAGAGGAGGGTGTCGTCCAGGCATTGCATGCAATAAGTTTTTAAATGGGGAGGGCAGATTCAGATTTATAAAACGTGCACTAGTTTTACCAAGCCGGGCTCTGATTGAATATTCATCTGCCACCTCCTAAAAAAAAACAAAAAAACAAAAAAAAATCCCAGTATTTACTCACTGAACTCCAGTCGCATCACTCCCTGTTTGTAACACGACATTATGAAGCAATATTAACCCAGTTCAAGTTTTCAAATGTGGAAAAACAAAGCTATAATTCTACTCATTGTGGTTGTTGGTCTACTCTCGCTATTGTGTGTCTGTACTTTTTATTTTTTTGAATTTTGATCTTTTTTTTTGGTTTAATATTTTTTTGCTTGTATCAATCAGTGGGAATGTGCATTTGGTGGAATAGTTATATAGGCTTTAGACAATTATTTTTTTCTTTTCAAGTAACAAAATGTAGACTTTGCTCGCCTGCATGCCAGAGTATTGTCCTTTTAAAAAAAGAAAAAAAAAACTTTTTTTGAATCATATTTATTATGAGGAAAGAAAAAATATAAACACCTTTTTTTGGGGTTGGGGGGGTAAATGTTTATCAATTTAGTGGGACTGTTTTTAGGCTAGCAATATTTGTCTGGTTTCTCTATTTTAAAGATTCCTACACAAATGTCAGTAATTTGGCAGGTACAGGCTGTTTTTGTTTTTCAAGGGGAAGGTGGGGGGGTTGTAGCTCTTTGCGTCGCGTTCAAATTCAAACGAGGTACTTTCTTCAAACGTGGACCGCGTTAAGGAGCGAACCCCCCCCCCCCACCCCCTCTCCTCGTTGCCAGGGTTACTGTTGCGAGCATCCATTTTGTCTCCTGGTTCCTGGGTTTGTTTGTTTTTTTTTTTGTACCTGTGGCCATGCCTCTCAGTTTGCGGCTCTCCTGTTTCCATAGCAACCCCGTTGACCCCCTCAGCAAATGCACTTCCTCTTTGTGGAGGGGTCTCTGCGGCTTCGGCGGAGCAGGATTACCTCTTTTTAACCTTTTTAAAACAAACAAAAAAAATATCCCAAATTGTTTTTGTGCCCTGATAGAAAGAGAGCATGAATTATTTTGAAATTCCTCTCACTTTGATATATTGTTAGATCTTGACAGATTTGTAATTTGACATTGTGTATTGTGTATTTTGTTTTCCCTCTTTTTTTGGTTCCTTTTTTTGGGGGTTTGTTATAGCTCTGCTCTGTTTATCTTTTCTTTTGTTTTTCTTTTCCGCTAGTGTGTGTGATTGTCTGATAGCAATAGAATCACAGCATTGGAACACACCAGTTCTGTGAATGAACGGAACCTTTCTGATTGGTTGTAAAGAGGGCAGGGTGTGTGTTGTAGCCCCGTCCTCAGCAGAGGGCCATTCACTCGCAGTTATTGCTATTATGTGACATGTTCAAATACATTTTTTTTTTTTTAGCCTGCAGGGAATTCTTGTGTTAATGTGCAAAGTAATAAATTGGTATTTTATGCCTATAACAGAGGTGTGTTCTCATCATTTATGATGTTGTCACTAGATGGCATTCTTTACCAAAGTTTAAGGATTAAAGGGAGTGTTTAAACATTAATGATGACACATTTCCACACCTGGATGGTCATCCAACACATCTTTCGAGTGCACCAGTGTAGGAGCGGTCATGCTAAGCCTCAGACTATGAGCTCTTGGTGAAGGCGATAACATTAATATTCTCCACAGACACATGAGCCTTTGGGTTCCTCATCATGTGCTGCATGTATTACATTTTGTTCTTTAACTTTTTCACCCATTCCATGCAGTGTGGGAAATCAGAAAGACCCCTGGTTGTATTAATAGGGAGGAATTTAACTTAATGGTGGGCAAAAAACAAAAACAAAATGTATGCTTTAGTGATAGAAATGCATCCAAAATCCCCCTTTTTGGCTGTAAATAAATAGACATTTTAGAGTATTTCATATTTATAGAGGTCATTTACATTGTGTATTATATTGTTGAAAGCAAGAAAGACAGGTGTGTGTGTGCAGCATCCTGGTGCTTCAGGTAGAAGAGGTCAATCGGTGACCTACAAAAACAATGACTCAATTTTTACATTTTAGTTAAGATAATATAAATGGAAGCCATACATCAGCCATGTGTGATAATCAGATAATGTAAAAGAGGAGGGGAAACACACACACATGTGCCTGTTCATCCACTCACACTGGATCATTGGTATGTGTCACCTTCCTCTGCTTCCCTTTGTGTATCATCTCCCATTTCCTGTGTCCTAGCTGGTTGTCATGACCACCGTTACCAAGGAGAGAGGAGCCTACAGAAGAGAGAGGAAACCTGAACCACAGATCTTGATGCCACAATATTTAATTCATCAAGCGACACTAAGGTTCAATGTAGACAGAGAAAGGGGGAGAGAGAGAGAGAGAGAGAGAGAGGGAGAGATGGGTTTCTATGAGTGGAAAGGAAAAACCTGTATGTGCATAAGAAAACAAAGAGCTGCTGTCAGATCCGTCTGCTACACACTACACTTGATTTTTTTTTTCACTCCTGTAGCTTTAAAAAAATCATAATAAATCACAGAAAATAGTCTTTCCAGCTTGTCTCTCTGTTGTGAAAGATCCTTTAAACTCTCAGACTTTGAGGGTTTTACATGAGGTCCACCTGCTTTTCAGCAGTTTAGCTGCAGTCATTGTTAAACCAAAGACAACTATGAGCCCCCTTTGTGGAGCCGCCACACAAAAAAGGCCACTGAAAGGTAATTTTTTTTTTTGTGAAAGCTCCTTTAAAATACAAGTTAGAGTGGCATGGAGGAACACAGTGTGTGGAATCCTCATTGTAGAGGCCCCCCCATGTCGGCTTTGTGTTAACTGATCCACCTACGCACACCGCTCCAGCCCAGGTCCATCCCTCCCTCCCTCCTTTTGTTGTCTCACCCTCTTTTACCCCCTCCCTCTCACATGGTTGTTTTTTTTCAGGGGTTCAGTGTTGCTTTCCGCAGGTTTGACAGCAGTTGTGTTGAAGATGAGAGGAAGTGAACTGATGCCCTCATTACCCATATGTCTAACTGTATGGGCTTGATTTGTTATTTATACTCTTGTTGGATCTGGATTGACCCATTTGGGCTCCATCGCTACCAAAGAAAGCGGCTGAGGGGGAAGGGTGAAGCCCGAACAAGTAGCTGAAGTGGCCTCGTCAAGGCTTGGAACCCCAGCGCTGTTCATTGTCAACAAAGAGACACTTCAGACTGCCGCAGCCGGAGGAGGATGGATGCTTTCGGCTGGAGACGTGTCACCTGTGAGGTTTGATGTGGATACCTTCAACAGGGCAAAGTGTATGTTTCTCTCCTTGGATGCTTGATTTATGGACTAAATACTGGACAACCAAGAGGTAAAAAAAAAAAACACAGTTTCAGTCTTGCTGTGACAGGATACACTCATAGCAGCATCAGTGTCCTTGAATCCAGGTATCAGGTTATATCTGTCTGATCCATCTATGTAAGGCTACACCAAACCAGGAGGGTGACACTGACATTAACAGCAGCTCACCAGTCAACTTCTTGGGTCTGAACCAAAATTCAAAGAAAAAGAAGCACTTCCACACAGGAAAAAGAAAAAGAAAAAGTCTGGCAGAGATCCATCACTTCCACTGTGCCTGGACTGTAAAGCTTCATCGATCCTGCATCTGAGGGTTGCCACAGGTGGCTGCACAGCTATTGGCTACTCAATAATGCATTGACTCAAAGTCAGGAATGAAAAGGAGGAGAAAGTGTGTGAGTCTCTGATCCCTCGGAAAAAAAAGCGTCTGTGGAGAGAAAGGGAGCGATTACCTCCGGATAACCCTGCGAAGTGAGCACACGTGGAAGTAAGACCAGTGAGCAGATGTTGAAGAGGAAAAGAAAAAGAACATGGATGTTGACAAAGTGATGTTAGGGCACAGACTGTAGGAAGGTTATCCAAGTGTGAAAAGGGAAAGGGGAAAGGGACACCGACAGCAGGCTTAGAAGATCAAAGCTAAAGAGGAGAAAAGTAATAAAGACAGAGAAAAGTGTGAGACAGAGCAGTGCTGCCGTCATGGTGAACACTGGAATGCAGCTCATCAGCTTCACCTGCGCGGTGACAGGCTGGATCATGGCCATAGCCGTCACGGCCTTGCCTCAGTGGAAGGTCTCAGCCTTCATCGGCAACAACATCCTGACCTCGGAGATCAAATGGGAAGGCATCTGGATGAACTGTATCTACCAAACCACAGGTCACATGCAGTGTAAGACATATGACTCCATGCTGGCCTTACCTCCAGACATCCAGGCAGCCCGCGCCCTCATGTGTCTGGCCATCTTCATGGGCTGGCTCTCCTGCACCGTGTCCTGCTGTGGCATGAAGTGCACCACGTGTGCCGGGGACGACCGACGGGCCAAGGCGGGCATCGCTCTCTCGGGTGGGATTCTCTTCATTCTGACAGGCCTGTGCGTGTTGATTCCAGTCTCCTGGACTGCAAACACCGTCGTCCAGGATTTCTACAACCCCAATGTACCCATGATGCATAAGAGAGAGCTGGGTCAGGCCATTTATCTGGGGTGGGCGGCAGCAGTTATCCTTATGATCAGTGGGGCGGTCCTGAGCAGCACATGCCCCCTCATGGAGAGGGGAGGCACATACCGAAGAGGCTACATAGGCCGGAGCTTCGCTAACTCACCCGCTACAGCACCAGATCCACCAAAACCTATCACTTCCAATAACCTGCCACTGAAGGAGTATGTGTAGGAGGAGCAGGAACTCCAGGAGGAGAAGTCTGAGATCTGATGCTGTTCATTTTTTCCTAAACTGTCTCAAGTTTTAAAATCTGTGAACTACAAATCTATATATTTATGAATCTATTCAACAGTATATTTTGTATATATCTTTGTTTGTCTTTTGATTCATAGTAGTGCCTGAAAAAGCCCACAGCCCTTATAGTCAAACTGACACCCTTCACAAAGAGGCATGATGGCTTTTATGATGGCCTGTGTTGTGATGACTGCAGTGATTTCCTGAGAAATAAAAAGAAAAGTTTGCTGAAGCGTGCTTAAACCTGTCTTTCTCTTTATTTATGTGTGGTCACAGAAAGCAGATGTATACATGTCTTTTTTTAAAGTGTAGATATGAGGTAGTTCTCCTCTTGATCTGCAGTCTGGTGCAGATAGTTCCACCTGGCTCAATAAAAATCCACTCCTCAGCCTTGACACAAGGTATCGTCTGACTTACATACTGGATGATGTGTTTACTTTCAGTTTTTCAATCGTTCTGTTTTTCTTCTGCACTCAGATTTTGAAATAAAGTCCAGTCATGGCCCTCTTCACTGTGACTCCACAAAGAAGGACACTTTACAAAGTGTATCTGAAAGAGGCAGAAAAATAGTTAGTTCAAATCTCCAACACTGATAGTGTAAATTAAACTTGTTGTCATTTGAACATCATCTTGCCTGTGATGTGGTCTTCTGCATCAGGACAGTCCAAAGACTTCCACCTGCTGGGAGCAGACTCCAGAGATGAAAGGTCATCTGCTCTCAGCATTTGGAGCAGATATTTCCTCCTTAACCATCTAAACACATGAGCTGAGGAGGAAAATATATGTGACACAAATAAAAACATCCAGACCCGAACAGAAAGGATACTGTTGCCGATAGTGACGCTCAGCATCCTGAAGCCACTCTAGCATGTCAACTACTGATGGGGTGGTAGCTGATCGCTGGGTTACAGCAACCATATCCAGACTGTCTGCGTTCTGCTCGTACAGCTGGAGGACTCCTGACACCTGGCTACTGATGGAGTCTTTGACAGACTGTAGAGAGGACCTGAAGGACAGGGATGGGAGAGGCCCATAGATCAGTAATTCATTCATCATAATCAGTATGGAGTTAATCATTTATTAGAGGGAGTTCCTCTGTTCCTTACATCTTCTCGTTGAGTTTGCCCAGGACTACATCCGTAGCATGGGAGAGCTTGAAGCGCAGCCGATCCTCTAAATCAGGAAAGTCTCTGAGCGGTGTGTTGGAGATCTGGACGTTTGACAACGCTCTGGATTGCTCAGCCAGATTACCGAGAGACACCATCAGGGGGGTGCATTCGGCCGACACACTCTTCCATACTTTCTGATTGCTTTCTAGATTCGTAAAGCTTTTCCTCAACGCCTGATGAAGAGAAGGTATCGCAAGTTTGGACATATCTGTATCTACTTTTAGCTGTTAGATGAAAGTCCCGTGTGTAAAATACATCGATACACGTTTCTATTTCGATTTGCTAATATATCTCTAATCGTTTAAAATTCAGCGCTCCGTTAGGAATCCACATTTCTACCATGTTTCCCGAGCCTATTTCCGGTCTCCTGGTGTAAACACTGACGTCCGGGGCTGTGATAGGTCGATAATCCTTTTTGTGTGACGTCAAGAAAGCGTGCATTCTGATTGATTGTCTTCAGGTTTCTGCTCCTCCCCGCGCGCAGATTTGAAAACGGCTCTGTAAAGGAAGAAGACGAGAAAGAAAACCAACAGTAGGTAACAAATTTTCGATTAAAAAAGCGTTTAATTAATAACTTAAAGTGGTTCAGTAACGATATATGCGTATAATAGCAATAAGCAAAGATTCGTTGCGAGACAAGTACGCTAGTATTAGCACACTGACGTTGGTAGAGTTAACTGCTAGCTTGCTAACGTTAGCTTAATTCTCAGCCAGCCGCATGTCGGATGTTTCTTTTTCTTTTTTTTTCTTTTTTAAGGCAACACTCAGTCATAGCTTGGCCGAAATTGCTGTAACGTAATTATTCTAAGGTTTATTGAGGTCTGTTGTGTATAAATCCGTTCCTTTGGCTCTACGTGTCCACGCAGACATGGCTCCCAGGAAACGGACCACAAAGCAAATGAAAAACAACCCCAAGAACACAAAGCTGGACGCTTTTCTCCTGGATTTCGACAGCGAAGGTGACTTTCTTCTCTCACAGACACACAGAACGATGTAAACTTATAAAGCAACCCTATGTATTATGTGTTCCAATGTTGCATATTTACAACATTACCAGGCATTTGTAAAAAATGTGGTTGATTTTGCAGCCATATATTTAAGGAACATCATCTATCAGAAGCTTTTTAATGCTATTCTTTGTCAGTATGAAGCCAAATACTTGACCATACTCTTAACAACCACACTTGTGTTTTCACAGTGAGGACCAGAGTCGGACAAATGAAAGAAAAGATGTACCAATTATTAAAAGATATTGACAACAGCTACCATGTGGCACTAATCACTCTCCCAAAGGCTGTCAGGCAAATGGCCTGGTTGGAGTATTGCAGTAAGTGGACATACATTCTTTCACTGTGGTTTTAAATAATGTAAATCTCATATCTTATCCTGTATTATTTGTGTGTCTTTAGAGCCAGAGAAACCAAAGTCACCGGAAGTGGACAACACAAAGGTGCGTTGATTGTTGGTCTTTCCCTTTGTGTGTCTCATGATTCACATTCTTTGTAATAACATCATATTCACATCTGTTTATTACAGAGAGATGAGGAAGCTGCCATCACTCAGAGCGTCATAGCTGATGAGAAAGTTCAGAAAACAGTAAAGAAAGGTGTGTTTTTGTGCTATAAAGTTATCACTGAAACAATATAGCCTGTGTCAGCCTGTATTGGATAATTATGTTTTAAATTTTAACCCACAGTGTCAAAGAAAAAGGGAGCTAAATCCAGTTCAGATGATGAAAACACCCCAAGTACAACACGAAAGGTAATGCCTGTTTTTCATTTTATCACACCCAAAGGTACAGTCAAGTCATGGAAACAATGTTGTGCTGACTGTGTACATGTTTGTTCTCAATTTAGGGGAGAACTACCAGGAAGCCCCCAACGACATCAAAAAGGGCAAAGGCACTGACAGTCAGCAAGCAGAGCACCACGATCAGACGGTAAGCAGATTTCTACCTGTGTTACTTCAGTTTCATCTCCCAGCAGTGTGATGCTAACATGTTTCTGTCTGGATTCAGATCCAACAGGAAGCCTTTGGTAACTCCTGCCAGGAACATGCTGGATTCCTCCATAATGATGGGACCTACACCGCTTGTCACACCACGCTTTGACTCAAGGTAAGACTTGCACAGCTGTACTCGTTAAGTCTGATGCTACTTCTGATCAGATCTTAAAGTTGGTCTGTCAGCTTCGTATGGGTGTTTTAGCTTGGGTGGGTGCTCCTGTCTTGCAAGTGCTATTTGTTCCCTGGCACCATTTTCCAAATATGAAAGAATACACTCAGCAAAGACTTCATATGGCTCACCATTCTGTTTCCCTTAGACTTCCAAAGACCCCTGCAGTGAGAATTCCTTGCCACAGAGAGAGGGTCTACAGCATCTCGGTGAACGGCTCTCCCATTGCAGCAGGAAATGAGGATATCGTCATCAACGTCCCCATTGGCAACGGAGAGGTGGGTGCACAGTTCTTCTTCTACTGATCAATGTTTTTGCTATTTAAGTGTTTTAATTGTCTAAGAAAACTTTAGATTAGGGGCCATGGTGCAGGCTAATTCACTGTTCTCTCCTGTGATATGTTGTCCCAGAGCATTCAGCTGCTGGCCAGTCAGATGGACTCAGTGGATCTGTCCATGCTCGATGACAAAGCCTTGAAGAGCATTCGCCTTCTGCAGGTATGTTGATTACACTGAAGGCATCATATTGTAGATGATATGTATATATATATTTTTTAATATCATTAACTCATTAAAATGTTTTTCTTTCTCACAGAGCCGCCTCACATCTTTGTGTTCGACATCGGAGTGATCAAACTGCCTGCTGCTAGTTTGTACATTTAGTTTTAAGAAATATATCTTTATTACCATGTTTTATTGTTTAGCTGTGACACATGCAATGATGTTTCTTCATTTCTTTATTTTTTTTTCTTACTGCTGGGGTAGAGATTAAAAAATAACAGTTATATACTGAATAACTTCTCAGAGTCCCTGCAATATATACAAATTAGACATTTGTATTGCTTAGTAAAACCCCTTTCTTCACCTTTCTTTTTTTATGGATGTTTTCTGCTGCTTGTGCAGACTTTTATTCACTTGTGTAAATGTGGATTTTGCTTTTACTCAAAGCCAGGTGACTTCTTGTAACGTAATTTCAAACTGAACACTGCTTAAAAGGATTTTCACCACAGTGTTTGTTTTGAATTTATTGGCTTATTGATAAGTGATTTGCAGGCGGTACCTTTGCGTAGTGACCAGAAGGTGGCAGCATTTCACCACAGAAAGTTTGGTTGTCAGAAGTCAGAGCAGCTTCTGCTAATACTGTTTCTTACCATAAAGATAAAAACACTCAAGCTCTGTTATGATCTGTTTGATCTGGACTTTTTTAAATGTATGTTGAGTTCATTACATGCTACAGAGTCCTCTGATCCTTTACACTGATTCAGTTCTACATATTCAAGAAGCAGATTTGCTAGCAAAGCTGTCCTCATTATATGCTACCAAACTTTCAGCTTTTGCTTATGTAGGAAGTTACTCTTGCCCTTTTATGACTTTGTTTACACAGAGGGATATTAGTGAGTCATGTGATATTCTGTTGGCAGGAAGTGGCAGCCTGTCCCGCTGCTGGCACAGGAACCTGCACTCTGACCTTCGGGGACATCATAACGCTGCCAATTAAAAGCTTGTTAAGCTTCGTTAGGCCTGATGAGCTCGTTAGGGGTTTCCACCTGGGATGGTGATCTGGGTCAGTCCGGGGCCTCACCTTGGGCCCAGAAAGACAAGCATAACTCTTTGCTACCCCTGCTGGATTCTCATGCATCATATGCTACCAAACCACAGTGCGGGAACCCTGTGCCCCCAGCTGAAATCAGGCCTGGTCCCTTCCATCTGTATCTATCTTATGTGCTTTATCATTTGCAGTCTCTTGCTGTTCAAACTGTGTTGCAGAGGTAAAAACTAAACTCTGCATCACTGCAAACGACAGATGTTGTGGTCAGTGGTGCGTGCAGTTCAGCTCCCTCGTTAACGGAGGACCGAGTCCTCGCACACCTGCTCTACATATCATAGAATTTTCCTAGTTTTTGCCTCTGAATGAATTGGATCCTTTTTTTTTATTCTCTAGGTGGGTGGAAAATTGCCATTTTGCACGGATGGCTTGGTTTTCAGTAAGCAGGCAGGCAGTGGCGCAGTGACAGGTGCGGTATGGATGGGGCGGATTTTGAGGTCACAGAGCAACACTGCTACATAAATCATCCACTGAGATGTTCAGGATGAGGGACTGGAACCCGAGATAGTGTTAGGGGGGGGGAGAGAGAGAGGCAGTGCAACACAGCAGCCAACCCTATGGTAGCATCCGTACAGTGTAGCATTGTGTTCACTTGTTTAGAAGCAGTATAGAGACAGCTGAGGATGGGAAGCTAACTGTTACCATCCAGCTAATGCATGTTTCCAGCTGATGTGCTAAGACTGCTGTTATAGTTGTGTTTACAGGTTGTTAAAAAAGGCCTTAAAGGCCCCTATCCATAACATTCAATGTGAAATTTAGGTATTTTTCTATGGCACATGTTGCTCTGGCTGTTCGAGCTGATGATGTTTTTACATAAAACATATAAAAATGCCAGACGAATAGCATTCCTGATGCTGTCTAATAGCAAAACCTTTCCATAACCTCTCATTTTGCCTCTTTGTTCCCCTCTGTTCTGTCCCCCACCCCCACATGCCAACCCCTAACCCCACCATTCCTCTACTCACATTTCATATTCCTTAAATGCGTTATCATTAACATACATCTGACACATGACTGTGACATATTCTTCCACACAAAGCTGTTCCCTCCCAAAACTGCTGGAGTCGTTGGTTAATTGAGGCCCCAGACCTGGGGAACCTGCCAAATGTTCCACCAAGATGAATGAACCTGGCAGAGCCATGTTCTCCAAGCTAAATTAATTCTCTGGTGCGTCGAGGCCTCCTGTAAATCCCATCCGTCAAATGCACCACTAATCGATTTATTCACGTGCCCACACCTCCGTCTGTCTTTCATACCGAGCCAGCCAGGGGTCCAGACTCTGCTGTTTCTACGTCGGTTTGTGAGCACAGTTCTAACGGAGGGTTACAAAGACACAGACGCAGGATGATGGGGTCCTGATGGTGTTTTGATGGGCCTGTTCTTCTAACACTCTGGCACCTCTGGTGGCATGCAGGGTGGAGATGAACATCTGCTGCTAAAAAACACATAAATAAATAAATAATTGGGTAGAAAAAAAACCCTGATGAAATTAGTTCCTCATAATAAGAGGTGGGGACGGTGACGGCGTTGGATGATTGCTCAGAGACGCACCTTTTTGCCTCAGAGGCCTCTTGGTGGCTTTGAAAATCAGACTTTTATTTGCACCGGGTACAAAAACAATTAGACTATAAATCTGTGCTGTGACTAAAGAGAGCTCTCTCTGTCTGTGTAGCTGTGTGGAGAAGAATAAGAGCTGAAAGCTCATGAAGTGTGTGCAGTTAGAGTGTAAGCAGCAGGTCTGAAGCGTCTGAAATGACATCCCATTTGATTGAATTTGATCATGTTTTGCTCACTGACATCATCTTATCATGAGACCAACTGCAGCTGGCTTCAGCATAAACTCATCTGGTTAAGTTTAGGCATTAAAAACAGACAAACTATGCACATTTTACAAGGAAAACTGCTCACATATGGTCGCCATTTTCATCTCCAACGCCTTAAATGTGTGTCGAGATCTGACTGGAGAAATATGGTCACTGTAGTGTCCTGGTGTAGGGAAGAGATAAACCAATCGAATTGTTAGTTCAAAATGTGAGAAAACATTGTGTTTAAGCACTGAAAACACAGAAGAATGCTGCAAAATAATTAAGCAAACATGTAATTATGTGTCTTTTTGTGGAGTAGCTTGATGTTTTTTTTTTTGAAAGGAATAATCAATACAATTGGACACAAACAGGAAGTCCCAAAGTTTGTGTGTTTACCTTCGTTCACTCCCACACTGAAGCTGACCTGTGAAGAAAACAAGCTTTTCTTATTTGGTTAGAATATAAGATGCAAATACAGAGCAGAGAAAGATAACATCAAGTGAATTATCACCTCATTCATTACCTCCATCAAAGAAAGAAAAGGAAAACACCATACCATAAAACCACCACACCATAAAATGAGTGTTGGAGCAGTGGCCAGAATTGCCTTTGAGAAATAATTAAAGCCTCTTTGCAATGCTCCCCAGCCTCCAGGAAAAATCCCCATCTTGTGTATGCTCTACAATTGATGTTTGGTTTACCAGGCTCTCTGTATAAAACAGACCTTCAATAAACTATATCACCCTATTTGTGAGAGTAATACAGCCCAGTGCGGTCCTCAATTAGGTATAAATGACACAGCAAATTGGAAAATTAGGGAGAGAGGGAAGGATAATTTGCTCCAAAACAGACTAAAACCAATTCATTAGGAGACTGGGAAGGAGACAAATGCTCTGTTTCTGTCCTCCAGGAGAAAATCCAGCTTTAAGTTCAGATGTCTTACTGTTCACCTTGTCAGTGTTCAAAGCTCATCTTTTAGCTGTTAGCACAGACTGTATGTGCTAATTTCAGCCTCTAGTGGCCTTTCAGGGAACTGCAGATGGTGCCATTTTCATTTAAAATTTAATTGATTTTTATTGATCATCTGGCAGCAGTCACTTATTCACTAAAATATGCCAACATGTTCTGGATGGATTTAGTCATTCGCTCTCAGTGAACTGGGCCCCTTCACATCCAGTTCCATCCCACCTTGTTCAAACATACAGTATATACACAATGTTTAACAACGCCTTAAACTTTTTTAAGTTTTTACAGCAAAACCAACATTCATTCAAATATCTTTTACTTTCTCTGATTGGTTGTGTCTCCATCCAAGAGAGTTTATTCTGTAAATCCCCCTTAAATCCACCTTAAACAGCCTCTGCTCTACTTTATGAGGCTAGCTTGCTAAAATTGTAGCTAACAGACATGGCGGGTTGATTTTTACAAGCATTGGTGCATCTTCAGTGAGAAGTTTCTTCACCTTGGCATTTTTTTTTTGTTTTTGTTTTTTGGAGTTTGAGAGAAACACTCTCTGATGCAGTGTGTCAAACACTGTGAAAACAAATGAAAAACGAAGCTGACAGTTTCTTATTGAGTTTTTAGGGCTACTCTCAGAGACACACCACCTAAAGGAACCGAGCTGACACTCTTTGTTAGGATGCTTTTCTGGGCTTCGTTCACGGATTTCATTTCCGTTATTACTTCAGGTTAGATTTCCTCAAAGTGTTGCTGTCACCTGCACCTTCATATTGTTCAGCTCAGCTTCTGCTCTTCTTTAACCGCTGTGTGATTTTTATGAGATACACTTACAACCAACATGAGGCGTGTTTTGTCTCCTATAACACCTGCTTTTCTAACTAGTGGCTGCCAAAACATGAGAGGGTCTCCACACACTGTGCCATGTTTGCTCGCATCATGTGGCTCCAGATGTGAAGCCTGTTTATGATTCTGGACACAAAACAATGCAGAGATGAAGTTAGTGGTGATTATAGTGATGCTGAGAGACACTTGATCTTGGACCATCCCAGGAACACCTGTCTCTGTTGGAGTCACAGCAGCAGACGTACATGATGGAGTAAGGTGGGGGATCAATTTGTCTTCATTTCCAGCCTCTCTTTTTATTAGATGCAGTAGTGAGTGATATGATTAGTAGCTGCTGCACATGGGTCCTCCTCCTTCTCTCTTCACTAATGCCAGGCCAAGCTTGCTCTGCGGGATGTCTGTATGAGACATCATTTGAACAATAACACCTTCTAGTTTCTGAAAATGTGCATAACAGGAGTGTGACTGAAGCACAAAGATGAATGTGCCATTTCAGAAATGGATCAAAGATGGTTTTGTTTGTACATTTCTTTTAATAATCCAAACAAAGACATGCTTGTTAGCAGACATTTGAAATTCAAACATTGGACCAACAAAGCTGCAAAAGTCAGTAGTCCGAGGTTCTGGTCCCTGGACACCGTGAGCTGTTTTGCTGCGATAAGTCTATCACTGCTGGCGTCTGATTGGACAATAATAACAATGTAAGAGGCGTGACTTCACAACATTAAACTCATTTTATAGGGAGAACTGCTCCAGTCATGTGGTCACCATCAGGGCGAGTCTCCGCCCCCTACTGGCCAGAGTATTATGGTTCTATCTTCTTTTTTCAAGGACTGAAACATCCACCTCATGCTACATTTTTCTTGTGAGAAAGTGCCGCATACCAACATTATCCCCCCCCCCCCCCCCAAAGAACACTGATGTAGCACATGCTCACTTTATTAATCTCTCAGCACAAGATAATTTTAATTTCAGCTCTTATTTTTTTTTAAAGATGAGTTGCTTTCTGTGCAGAAAGAGAGAGCAAACTTCAACGAAGCCAGAGATAATAAAGCACCACATAAGCCAGCATCTAATTCCATGTAATTGAGAGTACATTGTACTCATTGCACTAAACTGAGTCACCGGGGAACATTGGAGCCTTTTCATTAAAAACAGTCGCACTAAAGAAACAAAGATGGAGCGATGGAAACAGTTCTGCTGCATCACAGGCCTCCTTTTGGGGAAGTAGTTTTATGGTAAAAGTTTTCTGTCGATAAATCTCGCCCCATAAAAGAAGAGATTTTGGACTTTTTTCACTCATTGATTCAGAGGAGAAATAGCATCAGCTCTTTTTTTAAAAGGTTACAAAAATGTATGTATTTTGCCGGTCATGGTGTCTGAAATATGTCACAGCAACAAATCCACAAACAATGTGTCTTCTCTTTTCCTGGGCTAAACAATCTGCCGCAGTAACTCTTTAAATCTTCTTTAAATTATATTTTTTTACTCCCTGAGCCAGATGTGAATCACCAAGTACAAGCTCAGATTCAAGCTGTGTTGGCTGTGAACACAAAAAAACACCACATTTGAAAAACAGATATGACACATGGTTACTTTATTTATGACCATATAAATCAGTATCATCTGGTGGTTTAAAGTAAGACATTAGATTGAAGATGGTGACTTTCACTGAGGAGTCTGTGGTTCGACTCCCTGCACACTCCTTGTTTTGTTTTCACCTGTTTTCACCATGTTTAATCAAGGCTGCATTTGGCATAAAGAACTGCTGGTTAAAGTTAGACAATATAAAACATTAATGGTTTCTGTAAAGATCAAATAAAAAGGCACAAATTTATTATATTTACAAATATGTGTATACCAACGTTCCACTGTTTTCAATTCTTAAAATGAAGAATAAATCTTAAAATTTGATCCATTTTTATGACAAAAAGTATTGCAGCTTTAACCTTTCACTTCTACCGTTAAGCACTCAACAAATGCACACAGTCAAAATAACAGCACACACACACACACACACACACACACACACACACACACACACACACACACACACACACACACACACACACACACACACACACACACAAAAAAAAAAAACAAAAAACACAATAT
>JAVQJX010137136.1:0-16186 GCA_036025115.1 Ambassis agassizii
AAGTAAACAAAAATGTTTCTCAGCAAACATTTCTGTTGTAATTATTTGGTTTTATTGTATTTAATGACAGTATTTAAAAATAAAGCTCATCTTATGGAAATGTTATGACTGAACATCGCTCTGTGTGACACGGATCCGGTGATCACATCATTGATCAGAAAGTAATCACATCACTAACAGATAAACAGCAGCAGCCGCCACATGCTGGTTAAATTTATCCCTTAATTTATCTGCTTAGTTTAGATAGAAACATGTGTGTCATACTCTCTCTTTAAAATATCCAGTAATCTGGTGATTAAAGCATTTTAAACTTTGTTGTCTCACACACTTCATTTTAAAGCTAGAAAGCAGCTCTGCAGAGAAATGACAAATAGAAAAGCTGTAAAATTTGTTTCAGTGTTTTTAGTTATTGTTTTGTGTGATCAACAAATGCAGCAAATTCTAATTTAACATAAGATGTAAATTATAGAGAGGACCGTTATGTGAACGCTGAGGATTCTGTGTGTTTGCCTCTGCAGGGAGACCTGGTGCACTGGTTGGCCTGTTCACTGTATGCAGCCTGCAGGAAGGGCTACACTCCCACCGTGGGTAAAGGAATGATGGAGGGAAACTGTGTCTCTCTCACCAGGATCCTTCGCTCCTCCAAACTCAGGTCAGACACCGTCTGCTCTGCAGGATGTGACAGACATGTTTGTTTTGTCCTTTCTTTATGAAACCTGCTGATATCCTGACTCCTCTTTGTTTCCTTCCCAGTCTGATCCAGTTCTTCTCTAAAATGAGGAAGTGGGCCGACATGTCCAACCTCTCGCAGGACTTCAGGCTGCGAATGGAGCGGCTGGAGCGCAACTTTGAGGTCTCCACGGTGATCTTTCGCAAGTTCGAGCCCATCTTCATGGATATGTTTCAGAATCCACAAGGAGGCGAGCCGCCGCGGCAGCCGCGGAGCAGGAAGCACAGGCACGACACACATTAACACACACACACCACAAGGGATGAAGACAAGATTATCTTTATGCTGTTTATTTTGCCTGAACTCTCACACTCAGGATGGAAACAGTCTTCACAAACACACACTCTCTCTCAGGTCTAGTTCAGTGTAACAGACTGTGTGTGTTCTCTCTGCAGGCGGCTTCCCTGTCACATCAGTGATGTGTTCAAGTTCTGCTGGACTCTATTTGTCTACACTAAAGGTAACAAAACGGATGTAACAACTGCACAAAAGTCCAGTTTGAGCTGATCTGATCACTAAAATTAAAAATCAAACTGTGTGTGTTTGTAAAGGAAACTTCCGTATGATCGGTGACGACCTGGTGAACTCGTACCACCTGCTGCTCTGCTGTCTGGATTTGGTGTTTGGCAACGCGCTGCTGTGTTCCAACAGGAAGGACCTCATCAACCCCACGTTCAGAGGTGTGTGTTTAAACTGTGTGTTCAGGCAGAATTCTTCAGTTTATTTGCAGTATTCAGTGAGTGAGACGATTATCACTTTTTGCAGGCCTGCCTCCTCTGTACCGCACTGGCGGCCATGTTTCCCCAGAGGAGCCTCCACCCTGTGTGTTGGAGAGGCTGTGCGAGCTGCATGACGGGCTGGTGGTGGAGGCGAAAGGCATCAAGCAGCACTACTTCAAGCCGTACATACAGAAACTGTTCCAGAGACAGGTGCGCTCGCTTTGGTTTCACAGCATCGTCAAAAGTTTCAGTCACTTCCTGTCACCTCATGTGTGTCTTTTTAATTTGTAACCAATCAGATCCTGAAAGGGAACGAAGAGCTTCTGACAGAAATGTTGGATCCTCAGAACTTCATTGATAACAAGTGAGCAGAGAGATCATTGTTCAGTTGAGGGAAATCTTTTCTCATCCTTCCACCTTGTTAAATGTTTCTGTATGTTTGTATCTGCAGTAAAGCCATAAACAGGGAGTACGAGGAGTACGTGCTGACGGTGGGAGACTTTGATGAGCGAGTGTTTCTGGGAGCCGACGCTGACGAGGAAATCGGAACTCCAAGAAAGATCGTTCAAGAACCGTCGGCCAGCCTCACGAGCACACAGAACCAGCTGCAGCAGCACGTGGAGAAGGTAGAAACACAAACGCACAGAATGTGTCCAGAACTAGTAAAAGAAGATAATGTATAGACAGTTTGATTGACTTCACCTCTCTCTCTCTGTGCAGTCTGGCTCTCTCGCCCCCTCCACCCCTCTGACAGGACGGGGCTACCTGAAGGAGAAGGACCTGCTCGTCACGCCCGTCTCCTCGGCGACGCAGAGCGTCAGTCGGCTGCAGCGCATGGTGGCCGGGTTGAGGACGGCTCCCAGCGACAACCTGACACAGATCTTCAAGTCAGTTTGATGTTTTCTGTTGTTTTATATCTGCTTCATATGTGTCTGTAAAGTTTTTTATGCCCGAGTGTGTGTATAAAACATCTGTGTGTGTTTTTTTAAAGGTCCTGTACCAGAGACCCTACAGAGTCCATACTGACCCGAGTGAAGACGCTCGGACAAACCTTCAAAGAACATTACACCAACGACTCGGAGGACACGCCCGGCTCTCACATAGGTACAGACACATACGCACAGTTAAGATGAGTTTTCGTCTTGCGTCAGACTTTCCGTAACATCGAGTGTGTGTGTTCAGACTTTGCAGAGAACCGACTGAAGCTGGCTGAGATCCTTTACTACAAGATCCTGGAGAACGTCATGGTCCAGGAGACCAAGCGGCTGCACGGCAAAGACATGAGTGTAAGCAGCAGCAGCAGGAGCTGTCCTAATGTGTCTCACACATGCCAGACATTATTATTATAGTGTGTGTTTTCATACTGAAGTGTGTGTGTGCTGCTGTTGTCAGGTTTTGCTCGAGCAGGACATCTTCCACTGTTCCCTGATGGCGTGCTGTCTGGAGGTGGTGCTGTTCTCCTACAGCTCCCAGAGGACCTTCCCCTGGATCATCAGTGTCTTCAAGCTGACCCCATTCTACTTCTTTAAGGTTAACACACACACACACTAACATTTATCAGGGGAAAACAGATAACAATAAACTGAACTTCCTGTCTGGAGGGAGAAGAATCACCAGAATCACACCCCGGTTTGTCTGTTTGTGTGCAGGTGATCGAGGTGTTCATCCGCTCAGAGGAAGGATTGTCCAGAGACATGGTGAAGCATCTGAACTCCATCGAGGAGCAGGTTCTGGAGAGCCGAGCCTGGACCGCAGACTCTGCGCTGTGGAGCGCCCTGCAGGCTGCTGGGAACAAAGTCCCCACAGTGGAGGAGGTCAGCAGCAGCACACACACACACACACACACACTATACTGTGTGATTTGAGTTTAGATGGAATCCTCTCTGTCTGCAGGTGAATTTTTCCTCCAGTCTTGACTCTGGTTCTGGTTCAGTCAGTGGAAGTCAGTCTCACCTGCCTCTGTTGGCCCTCTCCCCCATCATCCACCCCCGAATCAGGGAGTTCAGATCAGGCCTGGGGAGCGCACGTAAAGGTTGGTGTGTGTGTAAGTCTGTGGTGTGTTTACGTTTATGCTCAGAAATCAGCTTTATCTTCCGTCTCTTCCAGATGTTCCTCCCTCTCCTCTGTCAGTCCATGACAGGTACAGCTCTCCTGCCGCCGGCAGCGCTAAACGCCGTCTCTTTGGCGACGACCCTCCTGCTCCAATGCCGGGTGTTAGCCCGCTGTCGTCTCCAGCCAAAAGGTTGACGTTTGGCTCGAGCACCACGCTGAAGATCGGAGGACAGGGGACGCAGACCGTCCTGAGCATCCCGCTGCAAGGTCTGCTAAAGTTATTTACAAACAGAAGCTTCATAAAACACAGACGAGTTTGTCCTTTTGCTAACTGTGTGTCTGTCTGCAGGTGTAAACACTGCCACGCTGATCCCAGTGCAGTCATGTGACCCCAATGCTCCAATCACCGCTCAGTTCCTGCTGACCGCCTCCCCAAGCAGGACCACAGTCACCAATGCTGCTGTCACCGTGACGACCACCGACGCTCAGACAGGAAACGGGCGACCGCGGCGCACCGGGTCTCTGGCTCTGTTCTTCAGAAAGGTAAGACGTTAGAAGAAGATGCATCCTGCTGGACTGTGCTCTGAATGAGAGGAGATAAGAAGGCTGGTTTCTATGAGCCTTAGTGCGAGTCTCTCTCTGCAGCTGTGGTCTGCAGGAGGAAGAGGTCTGGATGATTTCAGGTTCTTTGAATCAGCTTTGTTATTTCATGCCTCACACCTGAAAACACAGCCTGACACTGTGAATGAACCACGGCTCAGAAGAACAGGTTCAAAGCTTTATTAACACTGAAATGTTGATGTGTACATGTGCACAGCTGAAGCAGCTTTGTCATGAAGTCTGAATCAAATGTCAACACACTTACATCAGAAATGTCCTGTAGAGATGGATGTTTTAGAAGCTGTGCTGAAAATCTTCTTCCATGTCTGATCATGGATCTGTTCTCACTCTGTTCATCCTCTCTGTGTGTTTGCAGGTGTATCACCTGGCCAGTGTTCGTCTGAGGGATCTGTGTGTGAAACTGGACATCTCTTCAGAGCTTCGGGGGAAAATCTGGACGTGTTTTGAGCACTCCCTGGTCCACTGCACTGATCTGATGAAGGACCGGCACCTGGACCAGCTGCTGCTGTGCAGCGTCTACATCATATCCAAAGTGAGGAGGGCTTCAGGTTCAATTAAGAAAACGATCAGCTGCTGGTTTTAAGAGAAGAGGCTGCTCTGCTGCTCAAATGTGTTTGATATAAATTCAGGAATGTGTCCTCGCCGCTTATTGTCATTATTCCACACACAGTATTTAAGTCCTAAAAAGAATAAATTCCACTTGCATCATAGTGTATCTGTTATTGTGCTAAACCTGCCAACAATGAATGACTGCTTGTCCCTGCAGATCACCAAAGAGACTCACACTTTCCAGGACATCATGAAGTGTTACCGCAACCAACCACAGGCCAGCAGCCACGTAAGAAACGCACCGCAACCCAAAACGTTCCTCTGTTAGAGAAACTAAGCTGCATGTGGAGGCTCACTGTGTGTGTGTGTGTGTGTGTGTGTGTGTGTGTGTGCGCAGGTGTACCGCAGCGTCTTTCTGCGTCACGCTCCCAAAGAGCCGTTGCCCGATGAAAACATGGAGGTGGATTCTGCTTCAGGGGCAGAATGTAAGAACATCTTTTCATGGATTTAATCCATGTTTTATCAGATAATTTGTAAAAATCTGGTAAAAATTGTTAATTAAAATCAGGTTTTATCTTTTTTTTTTTTTTATTAATGTCACAAAAACACATTCGTGATGTTTCCTCAGCTGCTGAGAAAACCAATCAGCTCCCAGCAGACAGCGGCTCCAACCAATCCGGTGAGGAGGAGCGCGGTGACCTCATCCAGTTCTACAACACCGTGTACGTCCTGAAGATGAAGAGCTTCGCGCTGCGATACGCCGCTCATGATAACCGGGTACGGCGCTCTCCTGCTGCGAGTCCTCAGGATGACGTGTGTGTGGTTAATGTTTCGTGTTGTGACTGCTCGTCTCCGCAGGCGGACGCTCCTCCTCTCTCTCCGTTCCCGTCGGTCCGGGCTCAGCCGCTGTCTCCTCGCAGAGTCTCTCAGAGACACTCGCTGTACGTCTCCCCTCATAAGAACTCGGCAGGCTGCCTCACACCGAACTCCTACACCTACAGGATCAACAGCAGCCCGTCCAAGGCAAGAACACACGTCTGTGATTAACTCTGTGGTTTACAATGGGCCTTGAAGGCATCATGTTGCTCATGCGTCCTGCCGCCTCCTCACTGTCTGTCTGTGTGTGTGTGTCCATGCAGGAGCTGTCGGACATCAACCGGATGATCCGGCAGGGCTGTGTGAGCAGGAAGAGGGCCTTCACTATGGAGGGAGACGTCATGATGTCATCAGCGTGCGACTCCCCCAGTAAGAGGGCGTGTCCAGAGAACGGCAGCAGCCCGGACGTGCTGCTGAAGCGGCTGCAGGACGTCGTGTCGGAGCGGCAGAGTCACTGACTCGGGGAAACTTCACATGAATCTTTTTATTATGACATGAGGGTCATAGACGCTCAGACGCCAGCTGATATCTGAAACCAGATATCTGAGACGCAGCGGGACAGACGGACGTCTTGCTCGTGTCCACACAGTATGTACAGTCCACTAGGGGGCGGGGTCATGTTCACCTGTTCTCTGTTCCCTTCCTGTTTTGACCCCGCCTCCTATCCTAACAGGAAGTTGGATCAGTGACTCACCTTTGTGAAGGTGGTGCAACGTTACAGAAACGTTGATGTTTGAAATTATTTTACATGATAAAATGTAAAAAGAACAGTTTGGTCAATTTATGCATTTTTTTTTTCTTTTCACCGTCAAATATTCCCACGTGATGATGAGGATGAGGTTGCCGTGGTAACAGTGGATGGTACGTGTTTCCGTGGTTAAACCTCTAAACCTGTCAGAGTTGGTGCCTCTTTTTTAATGCGCACATGAATGACAGTATTTAAAAAGAGAAACTTTTTAAAGGATTTGTGTAAAGTTCCTCTAACGTGACGTCTTCCACTGAAGATGCTTTATTGTCTGTTGTTACCGGTTTGACTTTTTCATTGTAATATTTCTCCTTTTTCTGTTTTGTGTAATGTTGTAATGAGAGGCTAATAACTAGAGTGCTCCACTGTGTGTGTGTGTGTGTGTGTATGTGTGTGTGGTATCTACACTTGAGTTTTATTGAATTTAACATTTTACTGAATCCGTTTTTTAAATCTTTTGTTTATTTTGTAGATTATAATAATGAATGTCTCTCTCTCTCTCTCTCTGTGTTTTTTTGTCTGCTCTCGACTCAAAAACATATTTTTCCACTTACAAGTGTCAAGTTTTGTACAATAAAAAACGTTTCAGCTTCTGTCTAAAAGCTTTTCGGTTAAGCTTCATGTGATGAATCCTAAAACGTCTGTTTGTGTGTTCTGTGTCTTTGTGGTTGTTTAGTTTGTTGTGTGTCTCCTTTTTTTCTCTCATCATTAGTTTGTGTCTTTTTGTTTTGTCTGGTGTTCATTTTGTATTTTTTACAGTTTATTGTCGTTTTGTGTCTTTTGTTCTCCTGTGATTCATTTTTTTTGTCTTTGTTGTCGCTTTACATCCTTTTTTTTTTTTTTAGCTCTTTGTCTCTGATTTTATGTGCAGTAGTCTAAATAGTTTTGGATCACTTTGTCGTTTTGTGTTTCTTCTGAGTGCAGCAGTAGTTTGTTTTGGACCTCGGCCTGGTTGTTTTGTGTCTTTTTCTGGTCGTGTAGCCTCTCTTGTCTGTGGTTGTGCACTGTGTGTGTCTGTTGGACATATTTGGCGTCTTTTTGTGGTTGTTTTGTGTCGCCTTGCTCCTGTACACGTCGGTGATGTGCAGAGGTCTGTTTGTGTGTCAAGCTGGTGAGAAAGTCTTTATTTTTCAGTATCTCAACACAGTGAGGAATAATAGGAACACACACACACACACATTCCTCCATATCTCCATGAACACAGTCACTTCTGATCCTGTTACAATAGCCGGATCTAAAATTAGCCTGGCTGAGTATTTAGGGCGCCTCTGTCAGGAGCCGCCTGTCTGATTCCCTGTGAACGCCTCACTCCTCCTGACTTCACATCTACACACAAAGTGTGCGGCCGTGACCCCTTCAGGAGGCGCACAAACATCCGTTAACATGCTTTTTATGGGTTTGCTCCGTCACTGTTTTCATTCATTCAGCTGCAGGGAAAACATCAGAAATCAGTTTTGTGACTGAACGTTGTGTTGATGTTGTTGTTGATGTTCGTGTGTGCAGGTGTGTTTCTTTTCACAGAGCAGAAGAAGATTGCTGATGTTTTCATGACCGTCGCTTCACAGGCCTGCAGCACATCTTCATATCTGCATTAGATATGTGTTGCCATGGTAACAGGTATGGAGAGTGGGTCTTTGCCGTATGTTGAAGGTTATGGGTATAGGATTTTTTTTAAACGCATGTAGAACAGGTTTTATGTGATGATTATTCTGTATTTTACATTATGTTTTATGCATGGTGTGATTTTAATTCGTTTAACTAGCTTCCTGTCATGTGTCTTCAAGGTGCAGTTCAGCAGATTGTCAATTTTTCTGTGTTTACATGTGCTAGCAAGATTTAATTTATAGAGTTTAAATTAAACTCATGTAAAATGTTAAAAACAGAAACAGTTCCTGAATATTTAATAACATTTTTCTCTCATAGTAAATATTTAAATGTCTTTAAAAATATGTGAAATAATAAATAGAGAAAGGAATAACATTCTGTTTTAGTCACTGAATCCCTGGATCAGTGTTTCGGGTGGCGCTGCTCCTCCTCGGTGAATCCGGTAATGTGATGTAGGTCATGAAGTGGAGGTTCCTGTGACTGAACCACCAGCAGACTGCTGCTTTTGCGCATGGTCAGTTTCACCTCACTCTTCTCTCTCTCTCTCTCTCTCTCTCTCTCTCTCTCTCTCTCTCTTCATCCACCTCACTCATCGTCCTCCAGCCAGCATCCATCTCTCTCCGGATGTCCACCACCACCACCACCGCCTGATGCTTCCCGCCTGGTCGCGGCACCAGCTCCAGCAGGTAAGGATCCGGCTGTCACTCTGCTCCCTGTGCGCACGGAGCGTGTCCCTGTTCCGCCATCGATCCCCGGCTGATGATCGATGTGATCGGCGGTGTTTGCTCCGATGCAGCGCGGGGTGGATGCTGCCTGCCTCTCTGCCTGAATGCTGAACCCATCCCGGTGATTCCCTCCGGAGGAATCCGCTGTCGTTGCATAATTTTCCTTCTGATTGCAGGAGCCGGCGCAGCTGCTCGTTCAGTCCGTGTTATCTGCTGTCTGCTCGGGGTAATGAATAGCGCGTCAGTCGGTGTTAGTGTTTATCTGCCCCGGCTCATCCTGATATTATCTACACACACACACACACACAGACACAGGCGGAGTGTAGTGGTCCAGGTTTTTTTGCCACTTTGGCGCATCAAGGTCACGGTGATGGAGGCGGCTGGTCTGGGTGAACTCGGGCTCACCCACCGGGTCCCTGTGGCCCTCCGGCCGGGCTGGATGTGAGGATGGGAACTGTGTCAGTGGGCTACTTTAGCCCCGAGCTGGAAGCTGCAGGATACATTTCAAATAGTCTCACAGCAGCAGGCTTGTTTAAAAGGTTACAGAGTGCCAGGAGGATTTACAGTCCACAGATGCAGCTTCATCCCTCATCATCCTCACACAGAGCTGCTGTTTGTGCAGCGCAGGGTCACAGCCGGAGCTCCGAGGGTTAACCGGCTCAGACACAGTTCAACCCGGCCTGAAATGATGATGAGTTTACATAGAAAAAGCACTTGTCTCATTGGCAGCTCCATCACATCCGCCTGTGAGGTGTGTGTGTGTGTGTGTGTTACATGTTTTGTGGGGACCGTAGTTTTACACAGTGTAAACGGGGACCTGTGTGGAAAGTGGGGACATTTTTAAGTGTAATGATTAGAATCTGGTTTAGTTACATGTAACCACATATGAGTAGATTAACATCATCCTAATTCTAATCTTAATCTATTTAGTTTGTTGCTTTCACATCGGTTGGAACTTTATGAGTTTCCCACTTTGCTCAACTGCAGATTAGCATTGTTAGCATTATAGCTAACTTGCTAAGCAGGTCTAGCCAATAGCATATTTTTGTAGGAGTTAGCATCTCATGGCTTCTGCGCCTGTTGACGACGTGCATGTCTTGATCTTTCACTTTTATGATTTTTGACGCCTAAATATGCTATAAATGAACTCAGCATGGTCACATGACACCTCCATGTTTTCTAAGTAAGAACTCTTTGATGATGTTTAAACATGTTTATTTCTGCTGGACATTTTAACATGGAGGTCTGTGAGGACATTTTTGGACTCCGCCCCCTATAGACTGCAGGTGAAACTGCACTGTCCTGTCAGTTTAAATCATGTGTGATTGATGGAAATGTCTTCCTTCAGCCTCCTCGCTTTGCAGGTTGACACAAAGATGTGCCCTAAATCAGCCTACAATGTGTGTGTGCCATTTTGCAGTACTGTCTGAATGTGTAGTAAGAAGCTATAAATCATTTTTATTCCACAATTCATCATGAAAATAAGTGTACAACAGACGGTTAGTACATTAGCACGATGCACTGCTCTCAGTGTTTGTTCTGGATTTATTATGTGACGACGGTGATGTGAATCATAGCACAGAGGAGGTGATGTGAGTCGTGTTATTAGTGTGTTAATGAGCTCACTGCACTCTGTAACAAAGTGATAACACGGTGAGGAAGGAGCTGCGGTGTCTGCTCAGAATCTAACTTTTAACTCTGCGTTTGGGCTCAACAGGAAGTGACAGCGCTAACGTGACGAGTGGAGGAAAGAATGGAAATAAATAAGCACCAAGGTGAGAGCTCAGGGTGTGCATCTGTCTGCACACGAACATGTCTGACAAAGTGAGATCTCATAAGCTCATCATTCCCTATGAAGGAAGACATAGTTTTTTTTGGACACATCTGTGTTGTCTCTTCAGTGAGGACTATGCAGACGCGGGTCCAGTGAAGACATGAGCACATCACGATGGAGTCCTCTTTCAACGCCGTAGAGCTCCGGGAGCTGCGGGGCCGGCGGGGTCCGTCTCCGACGCCAGGATCAGCACCATGGACGTCAGCTACAGTCGCTCGGGGCTTCGAGAACGCCTCCTTCCAGCAAGACGAGGAGCAGAACCACCAGCAGGGGGCGACTGCGAGTTATCCACCTTCAACATCAAGCAACAGCAAGGTGAGCGCGGTCAGGACTCGTATGAAGGTTCTCCTACATTGATCAAAACAAAAATGGCCGCCGTCTGTTTGGAAAACATTTTGATTTTGAAGGATTTGAGTGCAGCAATAGATACTTTTAAACCTTAAATGTCTGTTTTGTGTGTCTTTTTGTGTCTGCATCTTTATCAGTTTTCACACATCCTGTTTTCTGTCTCCATGTAGACAGTGTCCTTCATTTAATAGTTGTTTTATGGATACTTGTTTGTCTTCTTACCGATGTCTTGCATCACTTTTTATCCATTTTATGTGTCTGTGTGGTGATTTTCATCCATGTCAGCGAAGGACCAACGACAAGTCATGGCTGCTGACGAATGAAATCCAAAATTTATGTTGTTTTTGAGTCACACAAGACCTACTTTAGTCTTTGATTTGACCAGTAAAGCATTCAGTTTGCTGTATCAGAGCAGTGCTGTGTGAGTCAAACAGAGCAGATCCGGGACTGTGACAGGAAAGCTGCCAAAGCTGTCAGACCCCACAGAGGTGAATTACAGCCAGAGAGGCAGACATGTCGTGTCGTGACTGCATGTCCAGGATTTACTGTTACTGATTATGTCATAAATAAAACTGTTAACAATGAATTATTTTTCCAATGAACCGGAGCACCTGTTTTTATTTGTGGCAGCTGCAGTGAGCTGACTTTAATTATTGATTACTGCAGCTTTGTTTTTCTGTCCTTCTGTCCGTCCCTCCTGCAGCAGCAGCAGCAGCAGGTCTCCCCGCAGTCCTACGATGAGGAGGAAGGAGGAGGTGGAGGACAGGACGACGGGCAGGACTTCGCAGAGTTCAGCGCCGCTGACGACCACTCAGCGGACTACGGCTTCATCCTGGCGCTGGTGTTCCTGGTGAGTGGGATCGTCCTGGTGGTCATCGCCTACACCATCCCACGCGAGGCCAAAGTGGACCCGGACTCCGTGTCGGCACGGCAGATGGAGAAGCTGGAGATGTACTACGCCCAGCTGGGCTCCCACCTGGACAAGTGCATCATCGCCGGTCTGGGCCTGCTGACCCTGGGGGGGATGTTCCTGTCTGTGCTGCTCATGGTGTCCATCTGTCGGGGCGAGATGTACCGGCGCCGGGCGGCCTTCGTCCGACCCAAAAGGACTTACGGCTCCATCAACCTGAGGCTGAAGCAGCTGGCGACCGGGGAGGCGGCAGGAGGTGACGGCGGGGACGGAGGTGAGGAGTTTTTGGTGGAACGTGGTGAGACGCAGAATAACATACAGCCAGAAGCCGGCCGGGACTCCAAATCAGAACCAGGACCGAGCAGGCACCCTCCTCCTGCTGCTGCTGCTTCCTCATCCGCTTCTGCAAGTGGAGTCAACTAGCTCACTCTGCAGATGTGTTGCCTTCCTCTGAGTGAGTGCCCAGGTGCATTATGGGGATGCACAGAGGGTCTCCGTTTGTGCCGATGGGAGAAGCACATCTTGAGCACGCGGCTTTGATCCGGAGCGAGCCGGCTTTGAAAGAGACAAACTGAGCAGATGTTTATTCTAACAAAAGGATGAAGGACTTCACAGAGAAGAAGAAAGGTAAGCGTGCAGCGGCGTGGAGGAAAAGCACAGTCAGAGATGAAAGAGTCCACATTGAGTTTCAGTATTAAATCCTGTTAATCAATAAGAAGCACATTATGATAAAAAGCACTGCAGAAAGACTGAAAGGTTTAATATGATGAAGGGTCAGTGTTGATTTAAATTTAGCCATATTTTATATCCTGATAACAAACTTTGAACACAAACACAGGATGAGAAACGCAGCGTCACTGTTTGACCGCTTAAATAAAGTTTGATTGAAACTTGTACATAAACAGGAGGCAACAGTTTCATATGTGACATTTATAACCAAACATGTTTTAAACTTTAATGCACCGTGATGATCATATGAAGCTGTTACCGTGGAAACTAAGAAACTAAGCGGCAATCTGGCTCAAGTTGGATTGAAGCTGTATTGTTTTCAAGCCGAACATGTTCAGACCTGTTTTCAAATCCAATCCCAATCTGGTTTAATCCAGCTGTCCTCCAACCACTAGGTGGCACATCGTAAAAATTCGTAAAAACACCCCATTCAGACTGTGTAGAGCAGAACACGTAGATTATTTTGTGTTCAGACCTTCCAGTGAATCCAGCTCAACCCGCCTCCAAGAGGAAGAAAACAATCCGGATAAATCCAGATTAGATCTGTTCAGATTGAGAACAAAATCAGAGAAGTCTGAACGTGGTGTTTGAAGCTTTTGGCTGTCGGTCATTAGGATGCAGTGAGAGGTGAGCCGGAGTCACACGTGAAAGGGTGATGCATATTACCCACAAAGCATTGCAACTCTGAAAGCACGTCTGATGATGTTTGAGAAGTCACATGTGAACGTGTTGCCTCCTGTTTACTAATCTGCAGCTTCTCCTCATAAATCTGACGCATTAAGCTAACCTGTGCTACATGCTAATCGCCTATAAACTCCTTTCAGACACTGTATATACTCAAGAAGTACTTTAAAGTGTACTTAAGGACAGCATTTGTTTTAAAAAACAAGATGCATTGTGGGTGTTTTTTGTGTGTGTCTGAATGAGAAGCTGGTTTTGAGCGGACTGAACCTTTAATTAATCCAGCGCCTACTCATTTGTATTATATGTAAACTGATGTTATTTATGTCATGTGAGGATATGAGGAATATGCCTTAATAAGAAGTAAACACAGACACAGCTGTAAATTGTGTATACACTAATATTAATATGCTAATGTACTACAGTCTGTATCGTGAGCCAGTTAGCCAAGGGTAATGTAGCCACACACACACACACACACTGATACTAATCTGTTTGTTATGATATAATCACAGTGCAGATATCCTGTAAATATGACATGTAGAGGAGCTCACAAACCAAAAACACAACGCAGGATCGCACAAAACTGTTAGCAGCAACTTAACACGAAAAAAAACGACACATTATTATAAACTGTTTAAAGGTGTAATCAATCATCTTTTTCATTGATTGATTGTTTGGTTTAAAAAATGTCACAAAGTAGCTGAAGTTGAAGAATTTGTCACTTTTTTTTTGCATAAAAATTGTAAAAACCTCTTATTTTTTCGTCATATCATGTGATCGAACAGTTGATCATTTAATGACAGAAAAGGTTCATCAGCAGTTAAAGAGCCCAAATATTCCAGTTTAATGTTCAATATGATCAATGAAAGGATCAAAGAAAGAGCACATTTAATCAGATGAGTTTTCAGTTCAGGTTCTGAGTTCGTTTTGTTGATGATTATGACAAAAACAAAACAATATATAAAGAAAAGAATATATGAATGGGATTGATGAGGGGATGATCAATATGGCGGACCTTCCTTATCTGACACAGACAGCTGTTTGTTTTGTTTTCATCATCACTTACTGCTGTATAGTCATGTAAAGTTGGATATTTTAATATGCAGATCTATGAGCCTCTTGTGGACATTTGTGGAACTGCATTTTTGGGCACTTTGTTGGCTTCAGTTCTTATCTGAGGCCCCGCCCCCACACGGAAACTTATTAGAGTCAGCATCCCCAATGTCTTCTTTGTTTCTGTGGTTACAGCGCCACTCATAGGCCTGGCATATGAACTGCAGTGTTTTCAGTGGTTTGTGTGGACGCACACGTTATTTACAGGCCTTAATCTCAGGTCGTCTTTTAGTTGAAATGCTATATTTGACTCTTTTGAGGACAGCAGAGTTTCCTGTGTTAGAGCAGGGTGTGTGAGAGCTGCTCGGCTTCATTCTCACTTCATCAGTTCAGGTGTGAACACAGAGACTCTGACTGTAGATACGCCTCACTGCTGCAGTGATGGAGGTTTCAGAACAAATGATGTGATGATCCACATGAAGAGGTCTGAAGCAGAGCAGAGTGAGAAGTAAAGAGGTCAAAGGTCACGCTGTGGTGGTGCAGAGGGGGTTGTTTTCTGTGAGGATGAAGGAGGAGGAGGAGGAGGGGGAGGCGGTGTGTGCTGGTTGACATGAGGTGATTCCTGATGAGCCTGTCAGGGTAAAAAGTCCAAACTGAACACACTCAGCTGCACGTTTAACAGGGATGAAGAGCTGCTTCTGCTGGAGGACTGTGGACTGTTTTTTTGTGGTTTTTGCGGACAAAGTCTTAAATGGGACAGACCTCCATCCTCTCATCCTCTGAAAGATGCAGAACGAGCTCAGAATAAAAAGCATGAATTGATTTTTAATAAAACAGAAGCAGCCGGACAGGAAGCAGATGGAGGCCGCTCCTCTGTGACGTGTCTGAATGTCAAGACCGAACACCTTGACCAAAGACACGAGAGAAAATCAATCTTCATTCTGTCAGCAGCGCGATGACTCTGTTACCATAGAAATGGTCTATTTATATCACGGGGCCATTCTCAGATGTCACAGAAAGTCCTTGTGAGGACGAAGGAGACAACATCTCAGAGTCCTCTGGTTGTTCCTCCAGGTGAGGCTGCAGGACGGCCTCTGTGGGACAGAAAAGGTCTCATTCAGCACAAATCAGAGCTTTAAAACAGGAAGTCAAATAGTATAAACACTTTACAGCAGTGTCCTTTGTTAGCAAGAGACTGAGTCATATTAGCATTAAGCTAATATTAGCATTAAGTGACAAAAAGTGTTGACAGTTTATTCGTGTGAAAAGTATTGACTCGTGGATTATTGGTGTCGCTTTGAAAAACTACAGTTCCCATGATGCTCTGGGAAAGAAAAAAAACTCATTTAATTGAAGCTACAAAGCTAAAGCTAATACAAAAGCTGCAGTTCCTCCTTTGGCCACTCGAGGCTGACTCAGAAAGGGACTTAATCCTCACAGATGTTAAAATGTCCAGTTTTACACCAGAAACATGTTTTAGTGTTGTTTTTTTTAAATGTACCTTCGGGCTGCAACTAAGAATTATTGATGTGTTTTCATTATTTATTGATCAGTCATTAGTGGAAAATGCCATCATGCATCTTTTAATCCAAAGTGACGACCTATAAATGTCTTTATCCATCGATGAAGAGCTTCGTCGATGGATAAAGACATTTATAGGTCGGCAAATGTTTTTATTTGATTAATAAGACGAGCGTCTCCTCTCTGATAGCAAAAACGACCTCCTGTGTTCTCCTCAGTGAGAGGTCAGAGGTCAAAGGTCACAGCAGTGTGTACCTGCTGCTGCTGTTTGGGATTCAAGGACGCTTGAGTAACGACTCCGAGTTCAGTCTCATTAATCACAACACATCCCCTCGTCTGAGGAGAAAAAAAGGTCGCTGTGGCAACGAGCTCCTGAAACTACAAAGTTTGTTGTTGCGCTCACACACACACACACACACACACACACACACACACACACACACACACACACACACACACACACACACACACACACACACACACAC
>JAVQJX010137171.1:0-13510 GCA_036025115.1 Ambassis agassizii
AAATCTGTCATATTTTACAACCTCTGCTGCTAACTTGGCAGCACACCTCTTGTTAAAGAGCCTTGTGGCTGTAATATATAAAACTGAAAAACAGAATTCCTGCTTATAATTTCAGGCAAACATTTTATATGAACATACTCTGATTCACGTGCAGGTGGATGACTTCCTGCAGGCCTTGGTGAACTTTGACAAAGAACACATCCCAGAGGCCACAGTGCGGTGTGTGAGAGACGAGTACCTCAGTGACCCAGAGTTCAACCCAGACTTTGTGCGACAGAAATCCTCAGCTGCTGCAGGGCTTTGTTCCTGGGTGATCAACATCATACGCTTCCATGAGGTACATCACATTTACCCCGGCTGTCACTGGAGCTAAATGAAATGGCTGATGATGTTCAGCACTCTGTTCCCCATGTGTGAAAGGTTTATTGTTTTTTCTCTCCAACACTTGTGCTACCTTGGATAGATTTTTGTAAGTATGTCTTCAATATTTGAAATATCAGATGATTAATATTTTATGTGGTGATAAAAATGAACTGTGTTATCTCTTTTTATTCACACTTGCCTCTTTTTGTTGATGCCATTTATGATCCTTTCCTTTCAAATATAATTATTTGTGTATGTTTATAGGTGTTCTGTGAGGTAGAGATGAAGAGGATGTGTTTGTCTCAAGCTAATGCTGATTTAGCTGAGGCTGCTGAGAAGCTAGAGGCCATCAGGAAAAAACTTGCTGTGAGTCTGTTCATATATTTTTTTATTTTTTCTCTTTTTTTTTTCTCTTAAAAATCTCTCTCCCATGTTGCACATCTTGCTGCGAGGTCATCATCATTATTTCTCTTGATCTAATCATCAACACTGAATATATCACAAGAGATTTATTTATTTATTTATTTCCAAGGCAAGGCGTTTTATTTCTAAACCAGCCTGAAAGCATCCTCTCTTGTCCTGTTTTTTTCTCTTCAGGAGCTGGACAGCAGTCTTGAAACTTTGACGACAGCATTTGAGAAAGCTACGTCAGAGAAACTTCGCTTTCAGGAGGAGGTGAACTGCACCAACAAGACAATAGAACTTGCCAATCGGCTGGTCAAAGGACTAGAGGTGAGCATTGTGTCTATGCCTTTTTATTGTCTACTCTTACCTTTGTTATTGTTACCATAACTTAAGTGACTGTATGTTTATGTATTTTTGTGTGTTTCAGAGTGAGAATGTGCGCTGGGCCCACTCAGTGGCTCAGTACCATGAACAGGAGGAGACTCTCTGTGGGGACGTCCTCCTGACGGCAGCTTTCATCTCTTATGCTGGACCTTTCTCCAAGAAATACAGGAGGGAGCTGCTGGACAACCTCTGGATGCCGTTCCTGCGCAACCAGAAGGTGACACACCAAGAGAACACAGAGATAATCCCTGCAAGTTCATTTTTTTAAAATAAACTGGTGATCACTGCCTCTTCTCTGTTTGTGTGCACCTCTGTGTCTCAGGTGGCTATTCCTATGACAGGGGGCTCAGATCCAGTGTCCATGTTGACCGATGGTGCCATGGTGGCCCAGTGGAACAATGAAGGATTACCAGGAGACAAAATGTCTACTCAGAATGCCACCATCCTCACTAACTGTGTGTACAGATTTTACTCTGAGCTGGTTTTATTCTGTGGGTCAGGCAGATCTCCTTGTGTAGATAATGTGTGTATTGTTGCAGGTGAGCGCTGGCCTCTCCTCATTGACCCTCAGCTGCAGGGCATCAAGTGGCTCAAGAGTCGCTATGGTAACAGCCTCAAGGTTGTCAGTCTAGGACAGAGAGGGTGAGTGTTTTTCTTTTACAAACTTGAAGTGGCTCTTATAGGAGACTCCACAATTCCTGAAAGGCTGCATCACATTAACATGTTCTGTTCTTTTTGCGGCAAAGCTTTTATTGTTCATCAGCTACAGGAAGTTACAGCATTTACATGCTAACATACCGTAAGAGTGTCAAATTAAACCTGTCATTTCCGTCCTTGAATGACACTCCAGATACGTGGATGTGATCGAACAGGCTGTAGTGGCAGGAGACACTGTCCTCATTGAGAACCTTGAAGAGACCATCGACCCTGTAATTGACCCTCTGCTGGGGCGACACACAATCAAAAAGGGCAGGTAATGCACAGGCACACAAAGGAGCATGAAAAAAATATCTGTTCATGCTGCATCCTCTGATTCTGTCTGTCAATCCTCTGTTTGTCTCTCTGTCCACAGCTGCATAAAGGTGGGGGACAAAGAATGTTTCTTCCATCCAGGCTTCAAACTGATTCTTCACACTAAGTTGGCCAATCCTCACTACAAGCCAGAGATTCAAGCTCAAACCACTCTCATCAACTTTACGGTAACCAGAGATGGACTGGAGGACCAGCTCCTGGCCCAGGTGGTGAATCAGGAGAGGCCAGACCTGGAGCACCTCAAGGTGGGTCAGATTCATTTTTAGCTCCCTTTTTATGGTCATTAAGTTCTGGTTTAATCATGCATCATCTCCCTGCAGAGTGATCTAACAAAGCAGCAGAACATGTTTAAGATTGAACTGAAGCTCCTGGAGGATGAACTGCTTACCAGGCTGTCTGCTGCTGAGAGTAACTTCCTGGGTGACAACTTGTTGGTGGAGAAGCTCGAGACCACGAAGCACACTGCAGCTGAGATTGAGATGAAAGTAAACAACTACATAAATGGATGTCTTCTCATCTTGTCTTTCTTTACTTGTTATATTGTCCTTTTCATCCTCCTTTCTTCAGGTGCTAGAAGCCAAAATTAATGAGGTGAAGATCAATGAAGCTAGAGAACACTATCGCCCTGTTGCTGTGAGAGCTTCTCTACTCTACTTCATCATGAATGATCTCAACAAGATCAACCCCATGTATCAGTTCAGCCTCAAGGTAACCAGCTGCGGAGAAGCTAAAACTGCCCTGTTAACTTTGACAGATTTCAAGACTGAATTTTCAGAGTCAATTCAGCCTTTGGAGTGTGACATCAAAGTGAATTCATCCTTGGAAATCTCAGATCGAAATCAATTCATCCTCTGAAGTCTGAGACTGAAGTTTTGACTTTGATCTCAGATTTCAATCCACGAAATTTGACTTTCACTTCAAATCACTTAAAATTTGATGGCAAAAAGTCGATTTGTGCTTTGAAGCCTTAGATTTCAGGGTCTTTGAGATTGCTATTATGTTTTATTTATTTATTTTGCTTGTTTCAAGCAGTGAAATATTTTGGTGAAATATCTTGGTAAAGTCAATTCATCCTTTGCGGTTAGAGATCAAAGTGAATTCAACCTTTGAACTGTGGGATGTGAATTTTGTCTTTTTCTATACTTGTGCATTAATTTTTACTTCAGAATTCACAGAATAAATTTCAGTCTCAATTTCAAAGCCTTAAGCTTTATAAGTCTGAGATTGATCTGAATTCAAAGTCTGAATTTTGTGATATTCTCTCGTTTGCAGGCCTTCAATGTTGTTTTCCACAAAGCAGTGGAGAAGGCAGAGGCCTCTGAGGACGTAAAGAGCCGGGTAAACACACTCATAGACTGTGTTACGTATTCCACCTTCAACTACATCAGCAGGGGACTATTTGAGAGAGACAAGCTCACCTTTACTGCACAGTTGGCCTTCCAGGTGTGTATGTGTTTGTGTCTCTGTCCCTAATACAGACTGTGTGGGCGTACTGTCCTTGACTGTGTTTACCTGCTTTCAGTTGCTCCTGATGAGTAAGGAGATAGATGTACGAGAGCTAGACTTCCTGCTACGCTTCAACATCGACCACACCTATGTCAGCCCACTGGACTTCCTTTCAAACTCTGCTTGGAGTGCAATCAAGGTTCCTGATTCACATCTGTTTCAACTTACTGTGTGGGTGTTAACTCACCACCTGCTTTATACTGGTTATTGACAGGCGATGAGTTTTACTGATGAGTTCCGAGGTCTGGACCGTGATGTTGAAGGTTCACCAAAGCGTTGGAAGAAACTGGTGGAGTCAGAGTGTCCAGAGAAGGAGAAGTTTCCTCAGGATTGGAAGGGGAAAAGTTCCCTGCAGAAACTGATCATGATGAGAGCACTGAGACCTGACCGCATGACCTACGCTCTGAAGTACGGCTGGAAGTTTTCTTTGAACTCCAGATGAGGTGTTGTATCTGTTTACTTTGTAACTTCCTTTTTTCTGCTATTTTGGTAGAAACTTTGTGGAAGAGAAGCTCGGTGTGAAGTATACTGAGGGCCGGAAGACTGAATTTGGCAAATCTTTTAGAGAAAGTGGTCCCACTTCACCTATGTTTTTCATTCTCTCCCCTGGAGTGGATCCTCTGAAAGACGTGGAATCTCTGGGTACTGTTAACACATGAAATACACATAATCCTTACATACTTAAAGTCTACTCTACTCTCTACTCTCACACCGTTTGTGATGATTTCCGTCCTGTTTGTTACCAGGAAAGAAGATGGGTTTCACTATTGATCTTGGAAAGCTTCATAATGTTTCCTTGGGTCAGGGTCAGGAAAGTGTGGCTGAAATTGCCATGGAAAAGGCTTCCAAAGAGGGTCACTGGGTTATACTGCAGGTCTGATTGTAATTTTCATGAACATATATTTTATGATATAATACAAATATTTCACTTTATGCCATTTGAATTTTTACATGAAACAGCCCCAAAAATACATTGTAAACGTTTCTTTAGTGCTGCTGATTATTACTGGTGAATGTGACCAGTGAAGCTTTTGATCATGTGTATCCCTGCAGAACATCCACCTGGTTGCTCGCTGGCTGGGTGCACTTGAGAAGCTCCTGGAGCGCTGCTGTGAAGACAGTCATCCAGACTACAGGGTGTTTATGAGTGCTGAGCCTGCGTCGTCACCACAGGAACATATCATCCCACAGGTAGACCCGCAACATGGTGACCTCACTTCATCTTAATGAAGTCTTGTGCCCACACTGTAGTTCATCTTTATGCAGGGCATTCTGGAAAATGCTATTAAGATCACCAATGAACCACCTACAGGCATGCATGCTAATTTGCATGCTGCTCTGGATAACTTTGACCAGGTGAGTCTCCTTTATGCTTATACTGTCTTTCTATTGGTATTTTTTTTATTCATTAATTTGCTTCTTTTTAGAACATTCTGGACCAGTGTAGCCGTGAGCAGGAGTTTAAGACCATCCTCTTCTCTCTGTGTTACTTTCACGCCTGTGTGGCAGAGAGGAGGAAGTTTGGGCCTCAGGGCTGGAACAGAAAGTATCCCTTTAACACCGGAGATCTGACAATATCTGTCAACGTTCTCTACAACTACCTGGAGGCTAACACACAGGTGGGCCTGTTTTTGTTGGGTGACTAATGTGTGATTTTACTGGCAACGACATTTTTTGTTGTACAATGATTACTGAAGGTGCCATGGGAGGACCTGAGGTATCTTTTTGGGGAGATTATGTATGGAGGACACATCACTGATGATTGGGACAGGCGGCTCTGCAGAACATACCTGGAAGAATACATGCAGCCCAACCAGGTGTGTATGTGTGTGTGTTTATGGAAGAAAGCTTCTACACAGACATTATATTAGACTTGGCAGAATTGATCTATTTTAGGCTGCAAATCAGCTCCAGTTAGTGTGGCTTTTTTAGATCTGAATGCACTTGCATGAGTGATCAGGTGTGCCAGACTGAGGAATTTTGGCCACCTGGATTGGTATAATTTCCTTTCACCCATATCATTATGTAGTTTGACAGGAAGCTCTCTCTGGCACCTGGTTTTGTCGTCCCCTCCAACCTGGACTACCAGGCAAGTTTAATCTTTCTTTCCCAAGTGTGAAGTGGTAACCTGAGTAGTCTATACACTCATATCTGTAAGAATATAAATGTGTTATGGTTCAACTTCAGGGCTACCATGATTTCATAGATGAGATGCTACCCCATGAGAGCCCAGTACATTATGGCTTGCACCCCAACGCAGAAATTGAGTTCTTGACAGTGACGTCAGATAACCTCTTTCACACTCTGCTGGAGCTGCAGTCTCCTGATGCAGTGATGGGGGATGGAGCTTCACAGACACTGGAAGAGAAGGTACATACATTTACAGTAATGGGATTAAGTTCTTGAAAACAGAGTAAAAGGCATTACTTTGCCAAAAAAATACACATAAAAGACACACAACTCACAACAGCAGCACTTTTAAATAGCCCAGATTCTAGGAGAAAAAAAAAGAGGTAGCACATTTCACCCCTCTACTAATTACTCCCTCATTCTCCCTCCAGGTGAAAACTATTTTAGATGAAGTGCTTGAAAAGCTGCCAGAAGAGTACAACATGTCCGACATCACGTCCAAAACAGCTGAGCGCTCACCGTATATCCTGGTGTGCTTCCAGGAGTGTGAGCGCATGAACATACTCATCTGTGAGATACGCCGCTCACTGAAAGAGCTCGACCTTGGACTCAAGGTAGGCTTGTATAATATTTAATTGTAATGTTGTTTAAAATGCATCTGTGTAAAAATACAAAGGATGACATTAGCACAGGCGTAAGGTACAGCAAAACAAATGTATTGAACCATGTCAAGATGAAAATATTGACTGGATCCTACATTATTCCCATTATCAGCCTCCATCAGTGGTTCCAAGAACTGTAACTATAAGTGCACTTTTAAAATAAAAAAAAGTCCCTTTTGCCATTAGGGAGCCTCTTATTGTGTCACACAAATACATCTTTCAATTTCCTTCTTCTGATGAGGAAGTAAATTGTACTGTGTGTATTCATAGTTCTGTAATAACTAAATGTCTCTGTCAAAGGGAGAGCTGGCCATGTCCTCTGAGATGGAGAAGCTGCAGTCGGCACTGTTCTTTGACAATGTCCCTGATACGTGGACCAAGCTGGCCTACCCCTCTACCTACTGCCTGGCTATATGGTATGTGTCAGTAGTTTTTATAATGTGGATAATTAGAGTATAGTTACAGTGGATGCAATTACTGTCTTCATCTGTTTCAGGTATAATGATGTGATGCAGCGCTGTAAAGAGTTGGACAGCTGGACTCAGGATCTGTCTCTGCCCAGTGTCGTCTGGCTATCTGGATTATTCAACCCACAGTCCTTCCTCACTGGTAATGGACATGTGTTCACACAGATAAAATCCTACAAATCTATTCTTAGACATCTCACTGTGTCCTTGCTTCCCAGCTGTGATGCAGTCCCTGGCGCGTAAGAACGAGTGGCCTCTGGACAAAGTCAATCTGACTGTGGATGTGACCAAAAAGTTTAAGGAAGAGTTTAATCAGCCAGCCAGGGAGGGAGCGTATGTGTACGGACTTTACATGGAAGGTAGACAAACAGTCTTTCATTTCATTTGCGGTGCATTTGAATATAAGTCACATTAAGAGTTTTTCCTCACACAGGTGCACGATGGGACACTCAGACTGGAGTGATCACAGAGGCCAGACTCAAAGACCTGACCCCGGCCATGCCTGTTATGTCTGTCCGAGCCGTGCCCAATGACCGCCAGGAGACCAGGAACATCTACGAATGTCCGCTATACAAGACCAAGATCAGAGGACCCACTTATGTGTGGACTCTAAGTCTTAAAACCAGGGAGCGGCCTGCCAAATGGGTTCTGGCTGGAGTGGCCTTGTTGCTCAGTGTGTGAGAGGTGAAGATTTATGTTAATGAGAATGTATGTACAAAATACTATAGGATGGACTGTAGAGGAATGAAATCACAGTAAGGACTCAGATTTCTTTTCTTTTTATTGAAAAATGATAAAATATAGAGAAATGGCAAAAAAAAACACACACTAGATCACAGTTAGAACTCATAAAGCATGTTTGAACAAATCAAATCTACAAACTACAAGATAGCAGGAGAAACAAAAATAGACAGTGCTGCCTCATTAGAGCCGCATTCAAGTGTTATTTCGTAACACTTGTACCTCTTACAGTGTGTTATGCAGCAGTTTTAATAGCACATTAAATTACACAGGTGAAGTCATTCTGACAACATGACAAGACAACCTCTGATTGTCTTTGCTCCTTCTTACTTCACAGTACACATGGGTGTAATATTCATCCATTTAATAAAAAAAAATAACAAAAGTAATGTGTGTGTACCAGCTCTTTTTCGACTGGAGATAGTAATGCACATCCTGTAGCTTATATACTACATGTGCAAAGTCCAAATCATTCTAGTTTGGCCTCTGTGTGTGTCTACTAATAGTTTTTTTTCTAGTTGCTGTCAGACCAGTCGAGCTCCATCATATCCATGGCAGCCGTTGTCATGTTGATCTTTGTTCCATGTCGCACACTGCAACTCTTTACAGAGTTCTGATTGGACGATGCCCGCATGCTCACCTGCACCCCAGAGTGACCAACGACGCCCACCTCACCTCTAATTTTTTGGCTGATGGCCTCACTGAGGTCACCTCTGACTCCCTGGACCACAACTCCAATGTCACTCCTGCGTCCCCTGACCCCCATCTCACTCCTGACTCCATGCCCCATAACGTTCATCATTCCCAGGTCACCCATGTTCATATTCATGTCCATGTCACCTAGTCTCTCCATGTCCCCCATCTCATCCATATCTAAAGACAGCATGTCACCCAAGCCCCCCATACTCCCATGGAGACCCTTGAACATAGTTGGCAGCCTCCCTCCTTCGAGCCCTCCCTCCATCCCTCTCTCCTCTAGCCTGTCCTCTAGTTTTTCTATCTCCCATCCTTCATTTTCCCTCTCCACCTCTGGCTCTCCGAAGCCCCCTGAGAACCCCCGGACTATGGTGGTCACCCTGCTTCTCTGCATCCCTCCTCTCTCCCTGTCTCCCTCCTCCCATGTCCTCTCCTCCCTCTCCACTACACCTCCTGGAAAGCTCCTGAGTGTCACCTGCACCCGTCCTCCTTCCAGACTATCGTCTCTCTCCCTCTGCCCCCAGCCTTTCTCCTCCAATGTGCCTTCATCTTCATCATCATCTTCCTCTCCAAACCTCCCTTGCAACCCCCGGAGCATGGCGTGCAGCCTCCCACTGTCAAGCGAGCCCGCCCCCCTCTCCAGCACCGCACTGCTGCCCCTCTCTGTCTCCCCGTTGCTGAGTGTGCGGAGGAGACAGCTGACACCAGCACTGCTGACCCCGGCACTGCTGACTCCTGCACTGTTGGAGTCCTGAGAGTGTGAGCGGAAGAAAGAGCCGGAGGAGCCGATGGACAGTGGTGGGAAGAACTGATAAACAGAGGAGAGAGGAGGAGATCAGGAAGAGGTATCAGGTGACTTTGTTTTCAGCAGTTTGAAAATAAATTCTGCTTACTGGTGAGATGTTTGAGCGCTCCATGAGTAGGGATGTTGGACTGGGAGTCATGTTGGACCTCTCCATCAGCCTCTCCTCCCACAGTCTGAGCCTCCTCTCCCTCTCCTCCAGCTCTTTTTCTTTGGAGTAAAGCTCCCGCTCCAGCTTTCGGAGGCGCTCCAGGGTCGACTCGATTTCACACCTGTAGTATTTGCGCATATACATAACAGAACAACAGTGAGCATATCTAAATGATCGGATCTTGTTGCTTACTTGAAACACAGTAAAATGTATCCGAGTGACTTGTGACTTCTCAGTATTTTCAGATCAAATGTTAAAAAAAGTCGGATTCATTTTAAATTTACCCCAACTTCTTCTCAAACTTTGTACATGTAAATTCTGACTTAAATCTCCTTTCACAATCTGTTCAAGGCAGGCAACTGTGGTGCCATGAATGCATCATGCTGTTCTCTGACAGCTGACAGAGGAGGGGCATTTTGTTGCACCTTGGAGCCAGCAGCAGAGCTTGTCACAGGTAGTCAGCTTATAAACTGCTTCTGTCTGACACATATGACACATTGGCACACCTCTGATGGCAGGACTGTGTGAAAGCCAGCACTGATGCAGCACTACAGATGCTTCATTTGTTGATTGTGAACTAGCAAGGGTGAACATAGAGTGGGTTTCCATAGCAACATTGTTTGAAAGAACGTGTATAATATCATTTCCTGCATGAATCTGACATTGTAAGTTTGCCTTTTACTGTAAATTACACAGCTGATATACTATGTTGTAATAACCGCTTTCCTGCTGTACCTTCTATGTCCACAAGAGGTCATTGTGGGAGCTGGTGTGTGTGACTTGTCCATGAGCATGCATTCACAAACACAATCACCTAAATATAGACAGAGATCTGACGCACAGCCATACCTCCTGTGTTCCTTCCATACTTCCCTGTTCATTCATCCCGCCCCTTCACCTCCTTCATTCTGTCCTCCCCCCTAGTCCAAGCTTTTCCACTCATAGCCAAAACTTCACTCAGAATTGATTGCCTCGCTGTACTCATGTTAAATATGCACAGAATCTCGCACCTTCTCTCCTCTGCTCCATTGCCCACCTCTGTCCTGTCACCTCTCTCCTCTTGTTTCCCACTATCCTCACTGTTTCTCTCTGGCTCGGTGTTTTAGATTTCACACTCACACAACACATTTCTGTTCCTCCCTGAACTTCTCCTCTTCAACTCTTACTTGATTTCTCCTCTCTATCCTCCCAACACCCAGCCTTCCTTCAACCCCACCCCTCTGTCTCTCTCCCCCATGGTGGAGTGAGGGCAGAGTGGAGGAGTAGGAGGAATCTCTTCCATGGACACTTTCCAGAGAGCTTAATATAGACTGAAGTAGAATACAGGGTCACACATTCAGCTTCTCTCCAGAGCATTAGAGTCCACAGAGCTGTGTATGTATCCATGTACACGTGCGTGAATTTGTGTACATCCAGTAAACCACAGACTGTGTTTATCAGTCTGACAGAGAGCCACACTTTACTGTAGACAATTAAAAAAGACAGAAGACCCTTCATGCTCAGACACAGTGCAGCTACAGTCAGATGCCTCTGTGTGCGTGTGTGTGTGTACCTCCACTGGTCCTTGTTATGTAGGAAGGAGTTGCACTGGTCCGGTAGTCTACTGTCATTAGCCATGGTCTCCAGGGTTACCAGCACCTGCTTAAACTGGGGACGCTCCTGCACATACAAGCATGCACACAAAACAGAATAACCTTTAAACACATTAAAAAACCTCTAAAGTGAAACATTAACATAGAATCCCTCGTCTGTTTGGCTTACCTTTGGGTCTGCCTGCCAACATTTCCTCATCAGTTCTGCAAAACTTGCTGGACAGCTGGTGGGGATGGTCAGCCTCTAGATAAACAGATGCACAAACACATGCCAAATAACTACAGTGTTAATGAGTACTGTTAAAATAAGATTAGTCTCAATATTGTCTATGTGAGACTCCAAGGGGGTTTGAGCAAAGTGTTAAGATCAGCATGCTGTTTCAGCTTGAATGCTGATGTTTAACTTCCAGGATGTTTACCAAGACTACCATATTAGTTAAGCCTGCTTTGTGATTCTAAGTAGTGCTAACATAATTCTGAGTATAAACTAACTTCCTAGAAATCAAATGTTGCTAAACATGTGAGATACTTCCTTTATCCAATCTCTGAATTCTTTCATAACACAAGGGGGCTTTTCCTTGGGTCAAATTTTGTCTTATCCTTCCTCAGCTCCTGCAGAGGATTTGCCTAATTAAGGAAAAACTACTTGACATTGGGGTCAAGTATTTTGCTTTTAGAAATATGTAAATATGTAAATATGCAAGATATGTAGACAGTCCATCTTCTCTGAAAATATGGCATCTCTTAATCATCTTAACACCATCCTGCCAGATATTTATCATATTTTTTCCTCTTCGAAGACCTCAGTCTTCATAGAAATAGAGGAATATGTACAGCATCGTTTACCAGCCTTTTAAACGTTCAAGTTGTTCAGCCAAAGAATTTTAAAGAGTTACTCACAGTAATGAGTAACAAATTAATGAAATGAAATGCTTTTTGAAGTTCAGTCTGCACTGATCTTTTTGAAATTCAACCTCATTCCTCTTTATACTTATACAGATCTTCTTCATCCTTGTTCTTCATCTCCTTCCCACAAACCTTAAAACACCAGTCAAACCAGTTCTCTATCCTTCTGTAGAGTCACTTTATGTGAAACATGTCTTTTTTTACTCATCCCTCCCCATACTAGTAACAACCACAAACTCTTCTTATTTTACAGAGGACTTGTTCTATTATTCAAACCTATTCAAAAGACATTATAGTCCAAAAAAAATCATTATCAGTCACTGGATTAACCTAGTTGTATGGTCTGTTCCGTTTTTAATATATATATCAACTAATCTGCAGCAACAACAACACCCTGGCACAGAGATAACAGAGAGCCTATGGCATCATCAAAGGTCTGAATGAGCACAGACAGCTCCGACGTACAATGCAGTAAATGGAAACGGTTTTCTCTGGGGATTAATCCCAAAATATCACCAACTGTGAGTCGAGAGAGGGCAGGTTGGAGGGTCAGGGAGAGAGGTGTAGCAATGGAGGGGGAATCAGAGGGAGACTGGGAAAGAGGAAGAGAGAGAGAGAGAGTTATTTAGGGAGAGTATTTGGAGATTAGCCAACGGCTACACAGGAATCATGTTCTCTGAGTTGTTAGTTGGCCCCTTGTGAATGTGTGTGTGTATTTGTCTTGAAGAGGATTCAGGCAGTTACTGGTATAACCATCACCCTCAACCACCCATAAACCTCCACAATCAACCCTGCTATCTCTGCAGTCTTTTCTCTTTCCCCTCTGCCTCTCTTTCTCTCTCTGTCTCTCTCTTGCACGCTTGTAAAGCCTTTAGCCAGGGGGAGTCTGGCCAAGCTCCACTGCTGTGTATCCAGGCCTTACAAGAGCAGAGAACTGACATCAGGCCTAAAAATACTCAGCCTCACCAGCTCACAGTGGAAACCATGAGAGCATCGCATTGTGCCTCCAACCGTCTCCAACTCTGATGGGTCTAAAAGCTTACAGCGTGTTTTGAAAAGATGTTTGTGTGTTGTTTACCTCTTGTTTTTCCACCACCAGCCATGCAACCTGCAGCCCTTCGAAACCTTTGAAAGGAACCTCCCGAGTCAGCATTTCCCACAGCACCTAACCACAGAACACACAGTGTTGGTTCATCCAGTGAGTCAAACAAAGGCTCAGAATATTGATATTTATCCTGCAGACTCACCACGCCATAGGAGTAGGTGTCACAGGTCTCAGAGACAGGCAAGCTCTGAATCACTTCAGGAGCCATCCAGGGAAACGTGCCCACCACTGTCATATGGGTGGTGTGGGACAGGAACTTAGACGCTCCAAAGTCACAAATCTGAAATCACAACAGAAACAAGTTTAAAAAAAACAACAACACATTTTTCCCCATAAATTCAAGGAGTATTGTTACAAACCTTCAGTACTTTATCTGCTGTCATTACCACTGTAAAACAAAGAACATAGAAACTCACTTAGATATGCAAATATACAGACCTCAGAATGAGCTTTCTGTGTGTGTGTGTGTGTGTGTGTGTGTGTGTGTGTGTGTGTGTGTGTGTGTGTGTGTGTGTGTGTGTGTGTGTGTGTGTGTGTGTGTGTGTGTGTGTGTGTGTGTGTGTGTGTG
>JAVQJX010137247.1:0-12803 GCA_036025115.1 Ambassis agassizii
TTTGTTTTCATCTGCAATGAAAATTTGGATGATGGTAAAATTTGGTTGAAATGGTCAAGGCAAATTTTTAAAATCACATAGAAGTCCTAATGATTTGTTAAGATGTTTCCACTGCAGCAGTAGCCCAAAAACCACACCCACCCTGAAACATGCGCAAGAGTGGAAAAGTGTGAAGAAAGTGTTTTCCATACTCCAGGCCAGATGTACCAGGAGAACCAAAAAAAAACAAAAAACAAAACAAAAAAAAAAACAAAAAACGGCTGTAGGCTGCAGGGTTATAGTTGACCAGGTGTGAGCTATTAATCTTCCACCTTGCCTGTAAGACTGTCCAAACGGAAACGGGAGGATTTAGCTGCATCTTCATTTCTCTGCGTTTCCCTGTGTCTCTGAGGGATTTGATTAAGTTCCTCTGAATCAGAACATAATGAAATTACACTGGAAAATTTGTCATAAATAATTCTCACGGGCTACTGCTTCTGCTTGTTTTGATGTAACTGGTTGCTATGATACAGGATAAGTGAAGAGTTGGAGAGGGAAAAGCAAAAGGAAAGTCTGTGTGCGCTCCAGATTTGGTTTTATGTGTTTGAAGAATTTTCACTTAATTTATGAGCGGTGCAATGACAGTGCTACAGCTCCCTTTGGAAGACATCGTCTTAGCTGGCAAAGCTGAATCAGGAAGACACTTAACAAAGAACTTTCAGAAATGTAACATAAATCAGCATTAATACCTTTTATGGCTTTTCAGTTTTTTTGTCCTTTCACCATGAAGCACCACAGATGTCTGGAAGAGTTTTCAGAAAGGTCAGAACTTGATCTTTAAATGAAGCACCATTCAAAATTGTAAAAGAAGCACCATATTGCCTTGTAGGTGACTTGAATGGTGTTGATAGACAACAGTACAACAACTGGTCCACAGATCATCTCTATCAGAAGGAGAAACAGGAATTTAGAGATGAATTTGCCTTTACCAAGACTACATGGGTGTCAAGTTTAATATGTGAACTAGCTTAGCTTGGCCATAATGCCTGAGCACACATCTGGCAGGTGTCAGACAGACTAACACACACCAGCTGTGTGGAACTGCCTGCTCAGCCTGCCTCCCTCTTTTAACGTTATCATTGATCCTCCCCTCATCTGTCCCACACATGTCATATCACATCCTTCCAGCTGAGGGGAGGGCTGCCTGCACACTAAGACTTGAAGATGTTACAGGCGGATTCATGCAAAAATACCTGAGATATCTGTCCATAAGAAGCCAGTGAGTGGCAGTGAAGGGTTGTTTTACACTAAAAAACACAAAATATATTTTAGAATTGACTTATGTGAGCTTACATAACTGTTGCTGATGACATAAGCTTTAAGTCTGTGATGTGTATCATGATAATGGAGCTGGATCCATAGCACAATGCACTCTTTTCCTGTTAAATACATATTATATTGGATACATTCCAGCTGTGTAATATAAAATCACTTCCTCTCTCATGTATGTAAGGGCATGTAAATGTGTCATTAATGATTTGGTTAGTGAAATAACATCTGCAAGCTTGTGTGTGTGTGTTGGGGGTGGTGGGGATTCCATTTGACATCTTCTTATGTGTGCAGTGGGATATTATATCATTTGTGCTACACTGTAGCTGAGGAGTTGCCAAAAGAAATGCAGCTGTGTCAGGGTGGCTAGATGTGTATTACTCACTCTCACTGTAGAAAGATGTTAGACTGCAAACATGTTTCCATGTTTCCTCAGAGCTGAATGTTACCATTGAAACAAAGTCATTAGTGAAGTAAATAATGAAGCCCAATTAGAGTTTGTCTAACTGAAATTGTACATTTTGAAAAGGGGCTACCCCTCAGTGCTGACAAATAATGACAATATCTATTGTTATTAAGAGCTGCTGAATGTAATTCGTGGTCAAAGGCTGAGTCCTACTTGTGTGTGGTCTTATGTGGTTATACAGTAAATGTGTGTGTGGGGTCCAGCTGCAGACGTGTTTAATGGGCACACTGGAGTGTCCATAAATGGACGACAATAAATAACAGTGCTGAGCAAGACTCACTGCTGTATACACAGAGCTATATGTTCTGCTCACTCTATAGCATAAGCTGATCATTTATTCTTTTGTTTAGCCTGTCACTTTATACGGTGAAATATAGCTGGACAGTTTGCATCTAGTTTAACTTTTTTAAGCAGCATATGCAACACTTCACGTTCTAAAAACTAGAAACATGTTTATTTGTGCTTTAAAGCTGTATTTTAATACAGACATCTACGATGACGATGAAGTTTGGGGGGCCACGCCCACTATTCAACCAAAGAACAGCAGTTTTTGACAAATTAAATTAAGCACCAGATATTGTGGCTTGGGTGCATTCAGATTTTGTTTTTGGCACAATATATGATTCTATATATGTGGCCCTATTTGAGCTACATAAAATATTTTCACACCCCAACTCAATATTATCATGTTGAGGTGTTTTTTAGCTTAATTTCTTTTAGCTGTTGTGGTTCAGTGTCACTTCCTTCAGTCACCCCATTGGCTTCTATGAAAGCTTGCATCTAACATGAGTGGATCTGTTCTTATCTGAAAAAACTGCAGGCTTACAGTTTTTTTTCTTTCAGACTTTTTACTTAATTCCTCATGCTGCCATTGTTTTGACTGCTTGTATCAGAGAACACACTGTGCTACCATGTTTTCCTCTGTGATTGTGAGGGGAAGCCATAGTGTTGACACACTGGCCAGGCCTGGCAAACGCAGCAGAGCAGTGGCTTTTGAGTGACCTGAAATCACAAGAGCATGAGTGGAAAACACAAACATCTGTCCAAGAGAACTTAGATTTCCTTGAAATGAACCAACTTGGTTATTTAGGCCTTATAACTGGACAGTGACAGCATTTAAGGACTGCAGGGATACTGTATGTCTCAATCAGAGTTTTGTAACTTTCTCTTCTAAGGTTATGTATAAATATGTTGCTCAAAGCAGGTTTCAGTTGCTGGTACTGATAGCTCTGTTGCAATTGAAATGTATGACAGCAATTCAAAAATGATGTGTTTGTTTACGTCTTTAACATGTCTGAAAAGTGAGTACAAATTGCTCCACCGGTTTATTCTTTTCATTAGCAAAGTGTGGTCAGCAGTGGACACAGTGAAGCAACACCACAGTCCAGCTACTGCCACTGCTTGAATAAAATGTAGAAATGTTCCACCACTGAGAGAGAAAAGGACTGGTATGCACTGTTGGCAAAGTGAAGAAGCAGCAGAATTCTGCACACTGTCTAACTTCCAATAATGATATGGATCAGTGGAACGATCTTCCTCTGGTATATTAAGAAGTTAACTTAAACAGGGACTGGATTCACATGTGCAATTAATTACTCAATTATGGCAGGTCTCTTTCACGGATGAGTATGTGAGGATACATTTGTGTGGTAAAGTCAAAATAAGTATCATATTAAAGATTACATCGAATTGGAAACATAGGTTTATTGTCAGCCCTTGTACACTTTATCGATATGGCTATTAGCTAACCCGGTTCTATAAGCACTCAGAATTTCTGAGTCCATGTTTTCAGTAGCTCTCTTAAACTCACCACAGTAATAACCACAGTAATAACCACAGTGGCCACAGTGATAATGTGTGATAGGACAGTGTGTCAAACGCTGCCTTTGCTTTATAATTAGACATGCAAAGAGATGTCAGTCCATTACCACAGCTAGGCTTAAGCACTGCAGAATGTCATCTATTGTTACTGGTGCAAAAGAAGCTCATACATAAACCCACTGACCCAACATTCTCAGAAAAGAGAGTCAGAGCCTGCTTTAAGGTGGCGTCTTGGAATTATCCACCAGAGGGCAGTAGGTATGCTCTTGCCTTTTTATTTCCACAGAAACTGACAGTAATCCCAATCCAAACCACCCCTTTCTCACAATTCACTTCACAGAGTTGCCCTCAGTGCTCAGCTTTAACTGTGTCTCTCCCAGCAGGCGCAGGGGCCGTTAAAGAGACTCCGCTGGGTCTACTTTTACTCATCATCAGCTGAATAGTGATGATTTCATTGGTCACTGGCCATGTGTGCCATTTTTCTCACCAAGACAGCCTTTTGTGAAATTGGTACTATAACCTCTAGAATGGTGAGTGTGCCAGATCACAGTTAAACGTTTACACCTTACCCTTTAGGGGCTTTAGAGTTGCAGTTTTAAGGTTGCTTTGGTGTATTAAAACATAATTGCTTTTGTGCTGTTGAGTCTTTCTAGACCCACATAACCTCGGGGTGGAGCTTCTTACATAAATAGTTCTTCTGTTATGTCCAGTGCTCAAAATCGATAATGTCAGCAGTGAACAATGTGTTTGACCTCTCTTTCATTTCCTGTGACGTCACTTCACATCACAATGGGGGAAAATCTGACTAAAAAACAAACCCATGCTGTGAAAGTGGACTTTCCCGTCCAACACCCCCCTTAAGAACATATTATTCTTTGAGTTTGGAAAATTTGTTCTTTGCCAAGCAAAGTTAATTACTTGCTACATTGGCTGGTAGTTTTAACAGGTGGTTTTGATTCAGTAGCTAACTGTGACTCTGAAGCATGGGCCTTCTGACTATGCTTCCATAGAGCTACTCAATAAGCAAACAGTGGGAGTTACCACAAAACAAAATCTGAAGCAAATCCTTTGGACAAATAATTGGACACAGCACACACAGGCTGATGTGCTCTGATAAGATGCATGCAGGAATAAACCAGCCACATCCACACAACAATTTTCACCAATTTTACGTCCACAACCTTTTTATAATTTTAATAATAACAATTTTGAACAACATTTTTTTCTGGGAGAAAGAGGGAGCGCTTGTTTTCATGCAGATGATGTCCCAGATCAAAATGCAGTTTTTTTAACGATTAATCGTGCAGCCCTACAATCAATCCTCAGACAGGAAAAGTGGCAGCAGGGGCCAGAAGAGATATATTTTACGTAACTTACGTTTTGATGATCACATCCTTCCTCTTGTCCTTTTGGATAAAGTAGTTGATTCAACTTGTCCTTTCCATTTAAGTCAATCAGCGGTCTCTTTCTGAAAGCAAGTTAACAGTCCGCCTGCATAACTTCACCCCTCAAATGTAGTGGCTTTCTGCTCCAAATAAACATGTTGCATAGGTCTTCCTTGATCTACTAACTCCGTTTTTCATTTAATGTTAAAAGGGAACACGGGCTGTATTATAATTTTACAATAATATATAATCACAGGCTAGCTCACACAGGCTAGGTAATAAGGTAACAATGACAAAGCGCGCCCATTTATATGTGTGATTGCCAGACAACGGGCATCACACAATTAAATTACAAATACTACTTATAGCATGAAATCAGTATGGTGATCTCCCTCTGACTGTGCAACATACGCAATGGTCGCATTTTCGGGGTTTGAGACGTCACAATGGTCATGTTTGCTGGGTTGTGTGTTGTCCTATGACAGGAATAGATGCCATGAGTCTGTGTCAGTGGATCCTTTTATGTCAGTAAATCATATTTTAAACATATGTTGTGGTGGGATTAATATGTGTTATGACTCTGACCCAAACAACAGAGTTTAGCAACAAGCAGCACCTCTGGTCGTGAAAACGATTATTTTCTAGCAGACACATGATTTGAAAGGCTGATGTATATAAAAGATGTTGTATTAAGATATGTCTGGTGTTTGTGCTTTCTAACTCACATTTGATTCTCTCTGGCTTCACAGGTGTCCTCTTTGTATCTTCTGAAGATGAGGAGCCCTCGGTTGTTACCGCTGTGTGTCCTTCTGGGTGTCCTCTTTGCAGGACTCCTCCCTAAAATTGATGCTCAGGATGGTAAGTAGAATCATATTGTCAGTTGGGAGACGTTAATTTTACACTAATTTTACACTAATTTTACAGATAATCTGTCTGTAATGTGTTTTTTTTTCAAGTTTTCTCACCACTTGGTGGAATATATGATTTATCTATAAATATAAAGTTCAAATATCATAAAGGGAACTAGTTTTTCCATTATTTTACCCTCTGAATTAAAATATTAATTTGAAGATGGTACAAATAAAGTTAAATGAGACATCAGACTACATCAGTATACTAAGCTCAGTCTGATGCTTTTAACAAAAAAAGTAATGTACCAATATTAATATTTTGTGCAACAGTAATAATAAAACAATGTTTTGGTAGTATGCGCTGGTCTTCACTTCTGTCCTCCACACACTCTCTTCTGAAGATTGTGCACGAGGGGTGGCAGCTGATATATACTTTCTAGTGGATTCATCCTGGAGTATTGGAGAGGAGAACTTTGATCATGTCAGACATTTTCTATCCAACTTGATACAATCGCTGCACCAGGTTGGAGGAGAAGGGTTTAAATTTGCCCTTGTGCAGTATAATAACAAGCCCGAAACTGAGTTCCAGCTCAACCACTACCCCACCACACAGGGGGTCCTGGCACACATCAAGGCTATGCCTTACCGTGGTGGGGGTACGCGGACTGGCCTGGGCCTGGATTTTCTTTTACACACTCACATGACTGCAGCGATGGGCAGCCGTGTTGCTGATGGCGTGACCCAGGTGGTGTTGGTGCTAACAGACGGCCGCTCTCAGGATGATGTAGCTGAGCCAGCTAAGATGCTGCAGCTGGCAGGCGTGGAGATTTTTGCAGTTGGAGTTCAGGATGCAGTGGAGTCTGAGCTCAGGGAGATGGCTAGCCAACCTCATGACACACACGTGTTCAAAGTAGACTCTTTCCTGATCTTGCGGGATATAATCAATGACTTAGTAAAAAAAGGGATTTGCAGCGCAGTGAACCAGTCAGGGGGGACTCCAATGGCAAATGAGGCCCCTGTGGCTGGAAAAGGGAAAGGTAATGAAATGGGACCAGTGTCACTAATAGACTAATGTCTACATGTGCAGGAAGATGCTGCTGCATATGTATGCGACAGAATTTTATTATTAACATGACCAGGTATTTTTTTTTAACCACAATAACCTTTCACTCCCCACCTGCAAAATTAACATCACTTGTATTGTCTGACCACATTTAATATATCCCCTAATGCTTTTAAAATCACAAGATTTGCATGTGATTGTCACCCGTACTGCATCTTAGATTAGTAAGTGACAATGTTACAGATACAGCCTGTCACAAAGGTAGTTATTTCAGAAATAATCCATAATTGAGGACACAATTTTTCAATAACACAAGAGAAAATATGTAGTGGCATTACAGATTAGGATTCAGAAAATCTTTGGAGAACAGATTCTCATCAGGATGCTTTATTATTTGAAGCTTCCCATGTCAAAACCAGTGAACAAGCTTTTAACAAAATCTAACCACGCACTGTTGCTTATGTGTCCTGCACATGTCTGTTTGTCTTTATCAGCCACAATGTCTTTGTGTGTAAAATATGTACAATATTCTGTATTTAAAACAGCGATGAACCTGCCTGGACTGATCCATGACGTGCAGAAGTACTGTGAGAATGTTTTCAAATGGCAATGTCCATAGTCTAAATTTACACTATAATAAAACATGTATACAGATGATTCAAAATGAATTTAAAGAATCATTAGTCTAAAGGGGTTTGGCTAAATTTGTATAGAATCATAAATATAACACATATAATATGTTCTCAGGTGCAGAGTAGGCATGTGGGATGGTTCACAGGTTCATGACTGGTCACTTCATCTGAAGTCTGTAACAAGAGTCTGCATGGGATGGCTGAACTCAATGGAGTTCACACAAGATACACACGACATAAACTGGAGATACTATACTAATGTATGATAAAGACACTTAATACTATGCATATTTATTTCATAAGTTTTCATTTTAAGTAAAATCACTGCTCATATTTCAGGATATATTATACCTTTTTTTGTTCTTTCTACACACTTTGTCCCATCTTATAGCTTACACAAAGTACCTTTTACCAGTTCATCACAATTGGTTGTCTCCCAGATGTTAAATTAATGTCACAATATGGTGGGGTTGTAGCAGACAGGAGAAAACATCCATTGTTAATGCAATCTGTAGTATAATCCAAATGATGAAACTATTCAGCAAATCATAATTAGAATCTCCTTGGTTCAGCCAACATGCAGTATTATGTTTTGAAGTGTTGTTGATTTGTTCACTCTGAATATTACTTGACACATGCAATGATATGCTGGCACGTGTTCTCTGGTGAAAGTCTTTGTCTCTGTCTCACTGGGTTAACACTTTCACAAGTTCCAATTTCTTTTGTTTCTCTCTCTCTCTTTCTCTCCTTAAAGCACAAGACTCAGCTGACCTAGTATTCTTAATTGATGGATCACAGAACGTTGGAGCAACAAACTTCCCCTATGTGAGGGAATTGGTTTTGAGAATCATTGAGCGCCTTGATGTGGGCAGGGACGCTATTCGGGTGGCCTTGGCCCTGTATGGCGCTGACCCAGATATAAAGTTCTATCTAAATAGCTATGACAGCAGATCATCTGTCCAGGATGCTGTGAAGGGACTCACCTACATAGGGGGCGATGAATCTAACCTCGGGGCTGCCTTGGAGGAAGTGGCCGAGAGCCTTTTGAGCGAAACATCTGGGGGCAGGGCAGAGGAGGGTGTGCCCCAGATGGTGGTGATTATCAGTGCTGGGCCGTCAACTGATGATACTGGCGCTGGTGACCGGGCTCTTAAGAGGGCCAATGTTATCACATTCGGTGTGGTGATCGGTGACACTGCCACTGCAGATCTGGAAGCAGTTGCTACAGACAAATCTTTTGTCCTGTCAGCCCCTGATTTCAGAGCAGTGGCAACCATGGGTGACCAGCTGCTTCCATACGTTTACGGTGTGGCCAAGCGAACCATTATAGTTCAGAATGAGTTTACAGAAGGTATGTAACTTCTCTGTAAAGAGATCTAATTATACTGATTATAATGTGTAAGGTAAGACATACTTGTTTTAAACCTGACCTATTTATATCCCCAATGTCCACTGATCCATTGTAAACATAACCAGCATAATGCTTAGCTAATGTTCTGCTTAGGAAAATACACTACAACAACTTTCAACAGTCACATGTTAGCCTTGCCAGGTAGAGAGCTGTTATAGATTGGATAATGAGAAATACTGCCCCCTTGACAAATAAACTGTAAAATGGGTTGCACTCACATGATGCTGCACAAGTAGGTATTATATAGTTCCTGCACTACATAATATTGTTTGTTTGAAAAATAAAGTAGGTACAAATTTTGAGATTGAGATTTTTGGTGCCAATTTTTAGGGAAAATTTCAACAATCATTTGGTAGCAGCATTTTAAACTTTAAAGCTTAGATTTCATCATGCACTATATATACAGTATGACAATATACAATCAATTCTACTTATAGATTGGTCAACACCCATTAGAAACAATTCTGACATAAAACCCATCTTACATTCTAACTGCTGCATATATTATATTTTTTTCAGTTGTGACTGTTGGGAAACGAGACATCATTTTCCTGATTGACAGCACAATGGGAACAGCAGCCATCAATTCTGTGCGTGGATTCATCAGGGGATTTGTGGAGAGAAGGCCATTCGGTCCAGATGCAGTTCAAGTGGGTATTGCCCAATTCAGCACTTCACCAAGACTGGAAATGAATCTCAACACCCATGGAACCAAGGAGGAATTTCTTGTTGCTTTGGGTACCATCAAACCAAAGCCAGGGCAGACTGTTAACATCGGATCAGCCTTGAACTTTGTACGACAGAATATGCTGCGTCCTGACAGGGGAAGTCGTCAGGGGGTACCCCAACTTGTCCTGTTGTTGACCAGTAAAAAGTCCAGTGACCCTGTGGAGGAAGCAGCTACTGCCTTACACAGAATGGGTGTGTTGACTCTGGCTGCAGGATCCAAGGCTGCCGATGAGCAGGAGCTAAGGCAGATTGCCTTTGCTGAGAGAGTTGTGTTTACGGCTAAGGACTTCCGAAACATGTTTCGCAACCCAAGGGAAATTGTCGATGCACTCTCTACACTAGCTGGGGTGGTGGTTACTGAACCACCCACTGAGCCAGGTAATGCTATAGTATAAAAGTTTGGTTCAACTCATGTAAAAAATAAGCACAAAACTCATGTAAATAAAGTAACAAGACACCTACAAGATGAGTCACACTGTGAAAGTCTCTGAGGGTGTTCCATTGTGAAATATACAATCCAGCAGATGGCCAACCACAGTTCTTATATGAAATATATCTTCCTGTAGAATTTCTGCTGTCAAATTGGGCATGATTACATTTTTACACTCCTCAATCCCCACAAGGCTGCACAAGGAACAGCAGTTTTTGACATATCCATGTTGGCTTTATGTTCCAGCCTCAGTGTATTTGCTTCTTTTACTTATCTCTGATTGCTTTAATTTAAAAGCTTTTTTAATGTAACAGCACAGTAAGACTGTATATTGTCTAACACGTTATGAAAAGGGGTGCCATTGTATGTACTTGCAGATAGTTTGACACAAAGAGTAATTATTGTTTCTTCTGTTTTTCATCAGAGGTGGAGATAACAACAGTGCAGACACAGAAGGTGGTTCGAGACATTGTCTTCCTTGTAGATGGCTCCAACTACATTAGCAGTAACTTTCCCTATGTAAGAGACTTCATGATCAATGTGGTCAACCAGCTGGATGTACGCCCTGACAGGGTTCAGATTGGTCTTGTGCAATTTTCTGAAGTCCCACGAATTGAATTTTACCTGAATACCTTCAATAACAGGCAAGATGTCGTGAACAGAATCTCTCAATTAAGGCTGACTGGAGGCTCAGTTTTAAATACAGGAACAGCCATGAATTACACCTTATTCAATATGTTCAAGCAATCAGCGGGATCCCGCAAGAGGCAGGGAATCCAGCAAGTGTTGGTTCTCATCACAGGGGGCCCAGCCCAAGATGAGGTTAAAACTATGGGCGATAAGATGGCTCTGCAAAATGTTCTGACTTTCACAGTCAGTTCTGGACAAGCAGATGAGAACCTACTGAGGACAATTGCTTTTGTTCCTGGTTTGGCTTTCCATGAACAACGCTTCTCTAATTTACCAGCTGTGGCTGAAGTCATCATTCCAAAGTTAATAACAGTGGTTGGTGATACAGATGTGACAACAACTTACGTGGAGGAAACTGGTTAGTATTGTACTTTATTTGTATATTTCCCCCATTTAATTAATGAAATATAATGTCAGGAAAAGTATTTCTAACAGTGAATCTTTTTTTTCTTCAGGCTCTGAAAGGGATGTGGCCTTCCTCATTGATGGCACAGACAGTGTTCGATCAGATTTTGGCTACATTAGGGATTTCATCATTAAAGTGATTGAACCACTCGACATTGGGATGGACAAAGTGCGAATTTCAGTGGTTCAACACAGTGAGAGGCCAACTCCAAATTTCTACCTCAACACTTACCAAACCAAAGATGAAGTTATTCGAGCTGTCAGCGGAATGTCGCTGGCTGGTGGACGCAGTTTAAACACAGGATCTGCACTGAAATTCATGAAGGACACCATCCTGTCTGAGAGCTACGGCAGCCGGGTTGCACGGGGTGTCCCTCAGTTTCTGATCGTTTTGGCAGGAGGCAAGTCCACAGATAGTGTGAGAGAACCTGCTGTTGAACTGAAGACTGAGGGAGTCGTACCTTTTGGCGTTGGCGTCAAGGATGCAGACCCAAAGCAGATTGATGCCATTTCACACAACCCCTCATTTTCCTTCAATGTGAAGGAATTCAGTGAGCTCAGCAGCATTCCACAAAGGCTCAATAAATATGTGAGTCTTCCAAAGGAGCAGCTTACCGTCGTCCTGCAGGAAGGTAAGACAGAAACATTTTCTTATTAGTATGCTGAGGTGCCAATGCTTTTTCTGTTGTCATTAGAATAACTGAACTTTATATGTTGTGCTTTAGCGCAAAGTGATGCTGTGAAAAGAGATATTGTGTTCCTACTGGATGGCTCTGATAACACCAGAAATGGATTCCCACATATAAAAAGCTTTGTTAAGAGCATAGTGGAGAGCCTGGATGTCAATGAGAACCAAGACAGAGTGTCTGTGGTTCAGTTTGCTGATAGCCCTGAGGTCAGCTTCTATCTAAATTCCCACAAGACAAAGGATGACAGCATGAATGCAATAGATAATTTAAGACACAAAGGTGGGCGACGCCTTAACATTGGTGCAGCTCTCCAGTTTGTGAGGCACAGAGTCTTCACTTCTTCCACGGGCAGTAGAAGACTGGAAGGAGTGCCCCAGATATTAATTCTTTTGACCAGTAAACCATCCACTGATAACATGAACAGCCCAGCTTTGGCTCTTAAAGAACATGACATTGTATTAGTCGGGATTGGTGTTGGAGATGCCAATCTCTCAGAATTGGAAATGATTGCTTTTAAACCTGGTGTCACACACAAGGTTGCTGAATTCTCCATGTTACCTTCAATCCAATCACAACTGAGTGCTGCACTGAACATAAACAAAGACACTGCCGAAACCTTGAATGGAATCTCTGATTTAGTAGGTAAGAAATATAGTATTAATCAGGATAGCTAACATTTCTCTAGCACTAAAACTCTTTAACAAACTACTAATCAAATGATTGAAAATAATAAATGGTTACAAATTATTCTGCTCATTTCAGCTGCATGGCAGTATCTATTCTCTGAGAAATTGTATGCTTTTTTCTTTATCTTCTCTTTTCAATTATCCCCCTCAATATAACTTTGAAATTCAATCAACAAAATCTTTCAAGCATCTTTTTTTGTAAAAAGATGCCTCTTCAGCAGTTTTGCTTGAAACACT
>JAVQJX010137249.1:0-21234 GCA_036025115.1 Ambassis agassizii
CATCTTAAGAAGTCTTTTTTTTCATAAAAATTTGCTTTGAAGCTCAACAAAGAAGAGAAAGTTGAGGTTACTTTCCAATATATGACGTCTACCTTTTCTATGAAGGAAAGAAAAACACATCTCATCGTGTATCCTGTAAAGATAATTCTGTCTGTGTGTCTTAAGGGGGAAAGCAAGTGTTTGGTTAAAGGTTGTGTGCAAGCCGTTTTTCTTTTATGTACATCACCAGCCGTGGGTCTGTGAGGTTCCAGGTAGAATTGATCTAGGATCAGAGTCCAGGCAGCACCAACTGAACCAGCAGCAGTGTTGTTACCCCTACACTGTCACCGTTTCCTGAAGTGATCACAGATTTCAGGTGCAAAAGATGAGTGATCAATTCAAGTAACAGATGGGCTTAGCTCAATGAATAACAGTGGTTAAGGGTAACAACTTCCACCTCCAACCTGCCAGGGTTTGGGGTGGTGGTGGTGGTGTGCTACTCTGGTGTTTGCTGCCCCCTAGGGCTGAGAGCAAGGCAGTGCAGGTGTGGCTCAGGAAGGAAGAAGGGAGGGGAGAGAAAGAAGGAAGGAAGGGAAGGAAGGAGGTAGAGATAGGAGGCGGTGGTGGTGGTATTGGTTGGGTGTGCAGGAGTCTAGAGTGATGCTACTCATCGCAGCCGAGAAGCTCCACTCGCAGGGTGATGCGCTCGTGCCACTCCCACGGCAGGATGCGGACGTATCGGCCGTAGAACGGAGGCTCGAAGATATTCTTTTTGTGAACATTGTTGTCACTGTTGCCCGGGAAGATCTGGACAGACGAGGGCAACCAATTAAGCCAACATAAAATCAGATTCCTCATGCAAATATCCCTGACAATATAAATACAATTAATTAAAGATGTGATTTGGTGCTGTAAATTGTTTTCCAGGTGCAAAAAATGAACCTGATTTATCCCATTTAATCCATATTAAACTCATTACCTAAAGTCAAATCATAAATGTCTCATAGATTAAGTCAGTAACAGTCAGAGCGCCACATCGTTGATTTAATGCCTTAATCTGGCCGTTTGCTGCTCACATCTGGTAGATAAATAGACTTTTGGTCACACTGCGAATGACTGCATACAGACTCAGTGTTAGTGTAATTGGCTCCACGTGTATAGACGAGCACAGCAGATACCATTTTTTCCCCTCTTGTGTGCAGACTGACCTTCTCCGTCTTTGTGGTGTCGTCCTTCACTACAGTCCAGGTCGCTCCGTCGTCACTGTGAGCCACTTTGAAGGCAGTGACAAACTGGATAGAGCCAAAGTCCTTGGCCCCCTGTGTGATGATTCCTGTGACTTTCTTAGGAGACAGCAAGTCCACCTGAGGACACCAGAAGCAACTTTACAAAAACAAGCACTCAGAAACGGCACAGAGCAGCACACTGTCCTCCAGGTCCTACCTGCAGCCACTCAGACCGGTTGTTGGCGGTGGCGGTCCAGGCGTTGGTCTTGCCCTGTTTGTCCAACCTGGCGTAGTGAGGGTGCCAGGTGAAAGCCTCGATGCCCCAGGTACGGAAGCTGCTGGAGGCCGTGATCTGACGGTCAGAGATCAATCGGGACTTCATGCCCATCGGCTCTGAACAACCTGGGGTTTTTGAATAAACTGTGAGGGTAGGCAGACAAGAAAAGACAGAAAAAAATGGAAAGAGAGAGAAAGAGAAAGCATGATGGACAGGGGATGGGCAGCCAGTGATGCAAAGCAGACAGCCAGACATGTAAGCAGCAGATGCAGTGCACAGAAATACAGCCTTAGCAGTGAAGGATTAGGAGTGCTCATTTTTTCCACCATGTGTGGTTCAAACGGATCACACCCAGCCAGGTTTTACAGTGATCCACCACATGCCTGTAGTGATCTCATTCAGAATGCAGATCCTTCCCACTGTAACAAACGTGTGACTCCAACATACTTGTTGGATGAGCGTGGGTTAGCAGAGCAGCAGAGCATGCAGGTGAGCTGAAGAAAAGGCAAAAAAGCTGCATAAAAATGATTCAGCTCCACTGCCAACAAATCCACAGAGGAGGCAGTTAATTAGCAAAGTTTGACACTGATTCGCTCAAAAGAGCAAAACAAAGTGAAGTGAAACCTGATAGCGAGCATGTTTTTAAAAGATCATGCAAACAACACGTTGATCAGAATGACGGGTGAAGCAAACAAACAAGATGGAGTCATGCAACAAAATAGGAAGCAAGGCGACAGAAGAGTAAAAATCTGACAGTATTACAGACTTTTGATGAAAGAAAAAGCAGCACGACAGATATATGTTGCAATACAGAAACAGAAAGCCTAACATGATCAATATGACTGTAATTAAAAACATTTGTAATAAGCATCCAGTGTGCTTTAATAAACTATGATTATGTGGTCTCGATGGGGATCATCTTGGAATAAACACACACAGCTGTGTTTAAAGTTATCCTTTGAAATATGATCAATCACAGAGTGCAGAGCTGAAAATAATTAGTGAGCAAGCACAGGCAGCTAAATGCTGCTAGACAAAAAGGAGCTGTTGGATTCCTTTAATGGAAACACCTGGACTCTTCAAAGTAAAAAAAAAAGCCATCAGCAGTGTGCATGTACACACACAGGGGTTGTGTGATGAGTTTACCATTGAGCTCGCAGCCCACCAGCTCCATGCGCAGGGTGCAGGCTTTGCGACACACGACGGGGATGATTCGGATGTACTGGGCGATGATTGGGGGGTCAAACAGGTTGGTCTTAGTGCCATCATTGTCCATGTTCCCCACAAACACCTGTAAAATATAGATGTTTTGGTATGTATGTATTTGCTGTAACAAAGACACAACACAAAACTCTACCATATTTATCACTGTGGTCTGAAAGTTTAAAAAAACCAACTGCTCCCTCTAGTGGTCATTTTTATTTTACACATTTTGATGAATATAGAGCTTTGTGTTTTTGTTGCGTCTCCTCACATTGTCCTTCCTCTGTCCCTCTGTTCTGTACATGGTGTACGTCCTTCCATCCAGGCTGGAAGCCACTTTGAAAGCCCTGATGAACTCTGCAGAGCCCATGCGACTGGCGCCCTGCGTCACGATACCCGTCAAGCGCATCTTTCTTTGCATGTTGATCTAAAAATGTGGAAACAAATCACAGGCGGATGAGCTAATAAATTATCATTAATCCATTACTGTGTCACATATATTTACATTAACTGTTGACGTTACCTCAATCCATGGGTTCTTGTCATGTGCAGCTGCACTCCATGCATTAACCAGTCCCTTGTTGTGGAGGCGGGAGAGCTCAGGCCCCCAGCGCTGCAGACCCAGCAGGCTGTAGCGGACTGATGAGGCAGAGATCTGGGACTCAGCGATGCCACCTCCCTCCATCCCCAACAGAGAGATGCAGCCTGAAGAAGACAGAAAACTTATCATAGGTTCTACACCTGAAAATCTGTGATGTTAATTTGTGCCACATTTTACTATTGTAACAGTGGAATACTGGTGCAATGAGACAGTGTGTGTGTGTGCACTAAAGCTTTACTGGGCTGTTTAAGCTATAAAGTCATTAGTGATGCAGTGCATTGAAACGGCTTAATTGGATAAAGTATTGATTTCTCATTTGGAACAGGCTATCTTTATGCTGCCTATTGATCATCCTGAAACCCAGCAGCTTGGCCACCATCCCATCCCCTTCATCTTTAGCCCCATCTACTTTCTTCAATTACAATGTTTTATATTGCAGCACCATTAGACTTGTATATTACTCAACCTAAGAATAACTTCTCTACTCTTAGCCTCAAGCAGACAAAGCAGTCCTAAGTAGGTGGGCTCAGTTTGTCATATGTGAGTGCTTGTCTGTTACTTACGCAGTTGGCAGTGTTTCCCAACATAAGGTGAAGGGCAGTGACATTTAAAATCTCCATCCAAGTCTCTGCAGGTGCCACCATTCTCACATGGCTGTCCGGCGCAGTCGTTTACATCTGCAGTGAAGCGAATAAAAGACGATTAAGAATAAGATCCCAGTTGCAAGTGTGAAGTGAAGACATGCAGAAAAGTCTTCAGCTGCTGTACAGTTAGGATAACTGAAGCCAAAGAACAGGATGTGAGTATAGAGAAGGTTAATGAAAGGAGCCTTTTTTTGTTATTAGGCAGTTATTGTTGAATATGTGTGGAATAAAAGGACCAGCTGGACCAGGAGATCATGTGGTGTGGGAGCTGAATACACACACACACACACACACACCCACACACACACAAAAAAAACATATGCAGCATGTTTATTTCCCTGTAATTCTGTAGCTGACCACTTGATGGCACCCTTATAAACAGTATTTGTGCTGTGGAAGATGAGTCACAGAGGAAAATGGATCTGCAGAATGAAGCGGGAATAAACTGCTTTTCATCTCTCTCCCACAAGAGCTGTCAGTGTGACTAAACTAGCTTTGAACCTGCTCTATGTTGGCCACATTCACCGAGAAAAAGGCACAAATTTAGATGGTTGAACCAATTTAAAAAAGAAAAAGAAAGAAAAAGAGAGAGAGCTTGCACGCGAGCAACCCAGTCACACCGATGCAATATTTCTCACCAACAAAACACACACATGGCAGCATCTCCCTGCCCACATGCTCTGCCTCTATAAATAGCTCCGTGTCCAAACATTCATTTTCTCACGTCACAGGAGGAATGTAGTAACTCTGAAATGTGGATCTACAAACTGGGAAGAACGAGGTCCACGGTCAGGCCATGCTAAATTCAAATTAAGCTGCACATCAACATCAAACTCTCCACATGTTCTGAATAAGCTCTTTGATCAAATTACTGTGGTGCATCAAAAGGATGGAAGCTACCTCTACTTAGCTTCTGGTGAGGGTATTAAGATTAAATACAGCTGTTTTTAAAGCATATATTTGTTGTAGATAAGTCCCAACTTCAGATTAAGGTCAGTTAAAAGGCTGACTGGGCTAAAAAGTGGTCGACCTTCAATACTGCCATGACCAACACAGTGTCAAAGAGCACATCCCTTCAACTCAGAGACCCACTGCATATCAGCAACACACTAACGAAAAAGTCCTGAAGAGCGTCAGCTGGTGGCCTTCTCTCCTATAAGAGGATTGAGCACCAGAAAAACCTGGTCCGTACCAACCTGGCAAACTAATCCATTTATCTGACAACTGTAGGAGGAGGGGGCAGAGCAGGGAGGAGCACGCAGGTAAAGTGAACAGGTGGATGTGCTACAACATGCAAGGTCCTCTGAAAATAATAAAGATTTATTAAGCTTGATGCTTCCACTAACAAAAATAATAATCCTACATTGTTTACACATACTTACAGTAGAGTCTGTGTGGAGCAAAGCGTGAGCTAGCTAAACATCCCAGCAGTCCATGGCCTGCATCCAACAAAGCCTGTCACTTCAAACGGAAACAGCACACTACCACAATATTTAGAGTGTCAATATCTGTCTCAGCATGAAGCGAAAACCAATAGAAATCTCATGTGGCTTGTTTGAAACCTGACCCTGATCAATGCAGAGCCAAGGTCAGCTAACAGCATGCGTGGTGATCAGCAAAAGCTATCTACATCCAGGATCTGTGCTGCAGCCAGCAGGATTTGGTGCCAGCCTGGTGGCCCAAACCTACTGCCTGACAAGAGTAGATTGTGTCCTGTAATGTGTAATGCTCACATCCACACCCCACAGTGGGAGACCTCAGCCCACAAGGTACACAGACTGGGCTTTGAAAGGGAACCATCTGTGATTTTTATGGTTCGACAGCAACACATCTCTCCGTGGGGCAAAAGAGCAGAGACTGTCTGAGAAAATCAGAAACAACCACTAAACTCATTTTGTAAGTAGACAACAAAATCTTTTGTGCAACTGTTGTTTAGAGCCAGAGTTGGTCTCTAATTACAACCAATGACGACATGAAACTAGGAAATTACATTTTTTTTTTAAATCACTATTCATATGGTTACCATGGTACACTAACCAAGGGGTTGCTCTCAACCACAATGGCATTATTAAAGAAAGAGGCTGAAAAGGTTCCCAGATGTGTTATTTTCTGTGCACTGTGGAGTGGACTGGATGCAGCACACAGCTATGAGTGCCAGCAGAACCCGGAATAACTCTGATTTGGCTCGGTCTGCTGGAGGTATTCAGAGCACAGAGATGAAACTTCTGATGTCATGAAGTATATTTATCAACCACATTATTTAAAGCTACGTTTCTGAGCAACTGCTCTAAACAGATCAGAGTAATAGTCCTGCTTCTTAAAACTTCTTAAAACTACAGTGTGGTTGTACTTCTTTTCTTTTCTTTTTTTTTAATCAGTTTTTTAGAGGGGATTATAAGATCACATTAGTCAGAAAGCAAGTTATGACTTCATGTCTTTGTGGCTGAAATAGAAACTCCCCCATCCATCCCTCCCTCCGCCACCCCCCTTTGGAGAATGTCTGGAGTCAGCACCTCATTATGGTTATACATATAAGTGACTATTGTAGTAAAGGATTTTTTGCATAGTTGTCGACAATACAGTGCTAATTATTCTATAAGTGAACACCAAAAACCTTCTGAAAACAAAATAAAGCTGCACAAATCAACAAATAAAAATATAATATTGTCATTATTTTAATGAAACTACTGCCTGTGTATGTTGTGACTGCAGCCCTTAATATAGTGTCAATGTTTACCTCCTTTTAAAACACCCGACAGCTACTCAGATCATTGTATGACTCCAGATAAGAACCTTTGGGGACTTGATGGGTCAACAGAGCTCATTTAAAGCAGACAATGTTAAACCATGTAGCCGCTGTCAGGCTTAGTACTCAAACATATATCGTATATACACACACTGTATTCCACAGGGGGGGCATGAAGCCCAGTCTGCCCACACAACCACATCCTGGGAGGAGCTGAAAAGTCTCCCAAAAACAACTGAGAGATATACACACAAACACACCCTTTGGTGACTTCCACAAAGTCAAAATTACTGCCTTAATCTGTTCTGAGAATTTGGGATTTAGGGACTGTAAGAAAGAGAAAAGATTCTTCTTTCACTCCATCTGCTTTGGCCAGCTATTGACATCTCTCTCCCTCCTCCCTCTTTCCCTTCCATCTCCATATTTGAGTCCCCCTCCCACTCTTTCTCTCTGCAACCCATAAAAGGCCAATTTGACAGGACAGTCAGAAGTGCTGCAGTCAGACCTGAGTAGTGAGTGTGACATTGTCAGGAGGGCAGACTTAATTCACCTTTCCGCCTCCATGTTTCTACTTTTTTTCGCCTGGCAACAGTAGCAGCACTGACGTTGCTAGCGCTTAGCGTGGACCGCCACTTTCTGTTGGCTCGACTGGCACGAGGGATGAACCATGTGTGTATGTGTATGCTAAACAGTCTGTATATGAGATCATGAGCAGTGTGGTTGTTCATGTGGGATGTGCAGTGCACACGTGATTAAGCCTCTTCCAGTAGAGATTTTCTCTTGATGTGTTTCTCAGAGGGATTTTTAGTTCTTTAAAGAAGAAATGTATTCAGCGCTGACAGCAAACCATGTATGGTGCTATTTTCTACACTGTATCCCCATCTCCAGTATATCTATTTATATGCATGCATAGGTTTATCTGAGGATACCATCCTCTCCTACATCTGGCTCCACTCTGTCCACACCTGCTTGTCACACTGTAGATTAGCTTTTTCATGATGTTTCTGAATATTTTAATTGATCCTTCATGTGCCTGTCTTCATATATATTGCAATGAAAGTGTTTAATTACACTACGGCTCCCTGGGTTCACCATAGCCGCTGGTTTTTCTACAGCTCGTTTCCTTCCTTTTCACACAAACCGTAGGAGCTGGCTGCCATGATACTCATTCCTTGCCCACACACACACACACAAATTAGAGAGCACTTAAACTGTCACAACATTCATCAGTAGCTGTTAAAGGATGGGGACCCTTCCTGACCTGGCAGTCTTCAGTAGAGAGGGGGAGTGGGGGGGGGGTTCTCATAAACCAACACGGTCAAATAAATTTCCCTCATCATTATCCTCCAGACATTATCTAATTAGCGTAAATGCCTGCACGTACTCTGGCAGCTACGCTAACACTACCAGCCAAATGACTTGTGGATGTATGGATTCTAACGATGTGTGATTTGTGGCTTTGAGCAATTATAAGAAAAAACAAACAATGTGGCAGTACTTGAAGTCAAACTAAAATTTTTGGAGTATAAATATACTCCAGGGGTGATAAATTATGAAAGTTGAGAAGGCAAACTGCACGCACAACTTCAAAAAGACAGCAGTTCGTCTACAGGCTGACATGATCTCCTGTTGTTTATTGTGCTGGTCCTGCCTCAAAAAACCTGTTTCTGAGTCAGACTTAGTGCTGGACTCAGTGGTTTCTTGTCTGTGAGTGTGTGTGTGTGTTGTTGTTGTTGAATTCTTCAGCCTCCACATGCAGCCAAGAAAACAAAGAGCACCTGAATCCAAGATGGAAACATTCCCTTTTTCACTGTTACCTTTTGAACTTAAATCTGCCCCTTGGACACCTAGAATAATAATAAAAAAAAAGGCATACATGGTCAAACAACATAAACTCATCCCAGTTGATTCCCAGATGCACACTTGACCAATGTTATTCTGCAGCCTTCTCGTGCAAACAGTAGCCATCTGTCTGTGTGTGTGCAGGGCTGCAGGCTGTTGGAGGAATGCAGCACATGTTCCCACCGTTCTCTCACGCTGACCCTGATTGAACCAACCTGGTCTGAGTGACGTATGAATGAAGCTCCTTTAAGGATGACAGCTGTGTCTGATGGCCAGCACTCACCACAGCTGTCTCCATCCATCATCCAATTCAATGGTGCAAGAATATCAGTGACCTGATCTGTTTGTTATGATGCTTTCAATTCTTATTTGTTACATTACAGCATCACTGTAACATCTGGAAAGTAGCCTGCTAAACACATCTTTTAGTAGAACAACAGAGTGTTAAGACTCACTGTTCTGGCAGTGAACTCCATCAAAGCCTGGCTGACACTTGCAAACGTACTCGCTGAAGACGTCACCACGGCGGGAGTGACCAGTCAACTCACAGGCGGCATCATTCTTACATGGGTTGGGGTTACAGGGTCCTTATGGAGGACAGGGCAAAAAAAGACAACACAGATTAACACAGATTAAGCAGTCATGCAGTGTAACAGTTTGAGCTCAGGCTTACCGGTCTCTGTCTCATTGCAGGTTTCTCCAGTGAAGCCATCAGGACAGATGCAGATGAATGGAGCTCCAGCCCCGGTCACACATGTTCCACCATTGCTGCACTCATTTGTCTTGCAGTAATCCCCTGTAGACAGAAGGAGGAGTGACTACAGTGTATTCAAACAATATAAAAACTAAAGGCTCCCTAAGCACAAACAAGATAAAAAAAACTTGTTTTTTTTTAATTCAACTGCTCCAAAACAACTGTAATATCATTTTTGTCCCAGCTAAGATTCTTATTTTTCATTTCACATTGATAAATGCCTCACAGTGACCCATTTCCTGTCAACAAACATCTGATACTTCCAGGCCCATATTTCTAGACAGGAAGAGAGCGATTAGATAGATTTGACATTGGCAATGTTTATACTGTATTTCTTTTACCATTACAGTTTTCCAAAAGGAGAAGAAGACCAGAAACATTTCACACACTTGTTGTTGCTGCTGATTGAAGAATAAACAAGCCTGCTGCAGGTTAGATGTGCTGACCTGAACAGCTGAGTAAGCCATCACTACTGTGTAAACACAACACAAACACTGGATGCTTCTACCAGCATGCAACTGCTGCCTGGCCTCAGCCTTACAATCTGGCAGCTCTCTGGGCACGAGGGAAATCATGTCAGCTTGTGCTGGGTGAAGAGAGAAAGAGAGAGAAAGAGAGAGAGAGAGAGAGAGAGCTTGTTGTGGTTTTCAAAAGCATGAAGGACTGAATGAGCTGTGATTTACTGCAGTTTAACCCAAAGAGGAGATATTGAACTGTTCCAGATACACACATAACAGCTGGATTGAAATAAAGTTTGAATAAAACTGCATATAATTACAATTTTGCATACACAGCGATGCAGCAATGAACTTGTAAATTATATCCCTATACTTCCACATTGACACTAAGAATAATGGAGAGGAGGTAAATACTTGAGAGTCCTTTAACACCCAAAAAAGACAAGAAAGGCTTTTCCAGGCTAACACTTATCATTTAGATAATAGTTAAGGAAATTGAGGTTGGACCCCAAGTGTGAAATTGGTGGTTTAAGCACCACAGCGTCTGCTATGCAGGCTAAAAAGGAGCTCTGACCCCATTTTTTTTTAGGTGTTTCAATAGGATACCTCGCACTAAACCGACTCAAGGGAGTAGATAAATATTGTTTTAGCCTTCAACAGTAAAGAAAACGGGCATTTTAGCTGTACTGTAATTCATGGTGGCTACAGCTGAAAATGGCATTTTAGATTTTCATTTCAAGCTCTCCGTCTGTATGCCTGTCACACTTACACACAAACACACTTGTTCTTCAAAACACTCAAGGATGAGAGCACTCTCTGTAGTTTACTCAACAAGTGCCAGTCATACAGTGCTAAACTGGATCTACAACTGATTGCATTTTGCAGTTTTATTTTTATCCTTTAATAAACAAAATGTCATCTTTTATTCATGTGCAGCAAAAAGATATGTACAGTAGGTTACATCTGCATTATCTTCACAAACATCCTGTTAGGTTATCTATGACCTTCCCATGAATGTCTACTTGTATCAGTGCTGTATCCCTCAGTGTCTCATGGGATTCCTCTTAGGCAACAAGCCGGCTGGTACCACCAGCACATCCTTATCCAAAAGTTGCTGCCCGTTTATCTTCGGGAAGGAACACAACCTCCCTTCCCTTCCGAGACCTTCACTTGCTGCCAAAAGATAATAATACTGACCAAATTGCTTTAAAAATGTATTTTTAACCAGTGCAAGTGTTGATATTTCAATTGCAAACGATAATGATGATGCTCGTCTGAATTTATGGAGGAAATGAAAGCGATGTCTGTGAAGAGGTAGTGATCAAACCACCAAAACCTCCAAGAAAATCCCCCACTGTCAGTAAGAGACTTATTTCCATAAAAACCACTCCTGTCAAAGTACAATGAGAACTGGAGGGTTAAAAAGCACATGACTCTGAACTCTGTTATGCAATGTGCTATAAGCTGTATTACTGCTACAGATTTTCCCTATTATCTACATGGACAGCCGACAGCTGAATGGTGCTCCAGATAAGCTGATGTTCACATTTCAGGAGAAATGGTTGGCTACAGTTTCAGTTTAGTTTGTTATGAAATCTCTGAGAGGAAAGAGGTTTTGATTTCAACAAATACAACTGAGCCAAAAGGGGATGTTATGTTAAATTGTATCTGAATTCAGATAACATCATTCTTATAAAGCTGCGAGTCATGCAGAGTTAGAGTCACAAATCTGCTGGATATAAATGTGGTGGTGAAACTATTAAAATTACACCAGAGGTGGAAGTGCCCAACATGATGCCCCATTTAGCCCTCACCACTGTGACAGATTAGGAAGGTATGTGGAGTTATGTTTGGCAGGAAAAGCCCTTTCCACAGGGCATTGTGCTTTTCTCACTCCTTATGAGTCACAGTCTGTGCCTTTCCCATGATGCTTTTAGCTGCAAGAATGAAGCTCAAATACCAGACAAGAAGCACAGAAATCCACAGAATGATGCGACCAACCAACAGGATTCTGCAGGAGTTTGAACCTCAGAAGATGCATCTCCTATTTATCTGGGTACAATTATGCAATTCCTGCAGAAGCTCCAGAGAAGAAGACGTCATTTAAAGTTAACCTTTAAATTTACCACACGTGACCTCTGATTCTTCATTAGAGAACAGGTGAATACACAAAGAGGAAACAGCCCTTTTATGAGGCTAAGACGACTGTCGTCACAACAAGAAGACCAAACGCGTCAAAGCTTTTCAAAGAAATCATTTAAGTGCTGTGTGCTATTACTGAGGAATAAGGCAGAAGCGCCATTTCAGGATGTAAGTGGTGGCGGTGGGCCATTTCAGAACACTTACTATGACTGCTGGTCGTCAAAGTTAAACTTGGGGGGGGGGGCTGTACCTGCAAAATGCCCCATTTCTTCTGCAGTTTCTGCAAAAATTCACAACCAGGGACACAAATCTCTTTCAATTAGCAGTGCACAAATAGTGCACAAAATACAATAGGTTTAAGAAGCCTTTGTGGGAAATAGCCTAATAAATGAGCTTTGTTCTACATATTTTTGTCTTGCCAACTGTGGTGTCATGCAGGGAGATATCAGCCTAAGTATATAAAATAAAGTAAGACACAATCAAAAACAGCCATCCGCCATTTTCAAGAGACTTTTTTTCAATAATAAATCATCCAGAGATATGTTAAGTAAGTGCAAATCATGTGCTGGCCCAGTTTCTGGTGTCTGAGAGGTCATGGATAGGGAGGCCTGAAGATATATTATGTGTCTCATAACATTTCTGTTGCATGAGAGGGGAGAACTGACAAAGTGGGCAGACAACCGTGTAAGCAGGAAGCAAGAACCAAAAAAAAAAACAAAAAACCCAGTCACATCCTTAATTCTGCAAATATTTATGCCTCAACATCACAATCTGTTAATTATAATGCTCAGATATGATTCGTCCTGACAGCTGAGAATGTTTTGTCCTCCGCACTGCTATGCTGGGACATATAGGCAAGCAGGAACTCTGTGTTCCAGAAAGAGAGAAGCTTACGTCACACACACACAAACATCCAGACCTTGTTAAAACTCTTTGAGGATGTCTGTACTGTCCATATAGTTTACAAGGGAGCCTGGACATAAAACATAACAGTGGGTTCATCAAGGCCAGGCATGAGACAGGTCCTGATAAGCCAAGCTTTTCTTGTGTATTAAGATCAGTGGGACTCCAGCTGCAGGTGAGCTTTCTGTAATCTGCAGTTGCTACTCCAGAGTACGGCCATCTGCTGCCGCTCCAAAAAAAAACAAACAACACAACACAACAACGACGAATGCCAGGCACTAAAAATACACACAAGAGTCACGCATCATCAACAACAACAACACTGTGAAGTACTGTAACTGAGATGAAGCTGGGAGTAGCATCACAGTGGAGTCTGAATGGAGTCTTACCTACAGCATGTCAGCTGGGTTACTATTTGTTCTTCCTCTAATCAAATGTTTGTTCTTGGATTCAAGTGTTGCCAATTTTCTCCTTGGCTCAGCGTGTTTAAACTCAGCGTGTAAAATATTCAGCACAGCAGATTGGAATGTGGGGTGACAGACGCTAATAACGAGGCCCAAATTAGAAGATACTCCATATTGTTATGAAATATTAATAGAGGAAGCCATTTAAATTTTTAGATGGAATAAAAAGGGAACCTGTCCTGAGGCATTTTGTTAGGAAAAGTAATAATGAAGACATCAGTGCTGAAGAAGACAGCAGCCTGAAGGAAGATCCGATACAGGAGGCAGATGGTGACGGAGAGATTTAACAATGGAGCACACTTCCTTCATACATTCACAAACTTAATCTGGGAACCCATCAGCTGTTGTCTGACGACTGAGACAACTCAAGACCCCCAGTGCAGCCAGAAGATAACAGATCTGTGACAGTTTGAGCAAAGCTTCCGTAAAGTCAGCCATTTCTGAAGCAGTTATAAGGCTCCAGGACGCTCCAAACGGCACCATGTTGGCAGCTTCACGGCCCGTAAAAACTCTAAATATGGACAAAGAGAGTAAGCGGAGCAGTAGCATGCAGCCAATCGCGGAAGTAGGACGTTCGCGATACCGCACACGTAGCAGCTTCACCCATAATTATGCATAATTCAATTTTTCAAATGAAACCAGAATCACTCAGGCCCTCACTAGAGGCTGCAGAGTGAACTGCTGTTTTAACACTTCCTCCCTGACTTCAAGGTGGAGGTAGCCGCTTGGTCAAGACATGTCTGATGTCTGCATCACTGAAGCACTGTTAAACTTTAAATTCTGCACCAAATGTCTCCAAAACATACATGGCATCATGACATCATGCCCTAGTATCCGATATACTACATCAACCCCAACTGCCTGCTGTATTGGCAATGAAATCCACATGTAAATGCAGCAAAATATGTTCATATGTACCTGCAAATGTGCACAAATTATACATAACACACACACTCAAGTCACGCTATTGGTCCAACGTTTGGCTATATTTAGCCTTGGTTCACTCAGCTACCCTTAAGTGGTCTTGTTGTGAGAAAAGACTGCCTCAGCCCTGACACAGAACACCATTTTTCACTTTTCTGCTCTCAGCAGCGCACAGAAGAAAAAAAAAACAAAACAAAACAAAACAAAGTGAGCTACAAACTGCTGAATTCATCTAATCAGGTGAAACACAAGGAGGAAAAATCCCCTCAGCTCTTATTATTCCCTGTAAACATTTTGGATGACACAGCAGCAACAAGTCCTCACTGCCTCCATGAATTTCTTTGTCAGTGTGGAAAGGTCTCAGTGAGCTCTGTTGTGGGTGGAAGTTCACTGGCATGTCTGTGTTGGCGGCTACATCCGGAAAAGTGACTCAGGGTAACCACACCTAATCTCGGCGCGGCTGTCCCGTCCCTGCATGAGCCTTGTGCATCACAGGCTATTATACAAAAAAAAAAAAAAAACACCAGAAATACACTGAGAATAAGGTGTCAGTCCTTCATTTCAGCAGTGAGGGCAGAAAAGGTTGCACATCTTGTTTCTTAATGAAGTATCAGACACAAAAATGTGCAGCCTGTTAAAGAAAATCAATGAGAGGACTGCATAGAACCAACATTTAATCAATAAATGATCACTTGAAAAGTCAAAAGACAAATTATGAATTCCAGCCATTGTTTACATGCAAGAGTGAAGAATATATTAAGTCATTATATCATCATATAATGGAAAACACATGTAAATGCTGTGCCTTGTGTGTGTGAGCAGAAATGCAGGCAGTATTATCTTTTGTCCCTTTTGCCCTAAATGTGTTGGATGCATAGAAATGCACACAAAGGGAGACGCCTGTGGCATAAGGTTAACATTGAGGAGGAATAATAGACGTCCTGTATGCATCCTGCTTCTTAAAAAAAAGGGGGTCAGTCACTACACGACATTGCCTGTAACCATAGATTCACTTCATAAGAGAACAACATAAAAACAACATTTAGATAAAAAAATCATATCGTTTTTAAATGTGTCTTTTCACAGCTTCACTCCATAAATGTCCTGTCCACTCACTCAAGAACTTGTTTCACTCTTCTCATAACAATTAGCAGGAAAACACTTTTCCACACTTTTTGAACACATTAACTGAAGTTAAACGGCGCAGATTCAAATTGTTTAAAAAAAAAAAACAACAACAAAAAAAACTTACCGTACACCGTAAACACCAAACAAGCGGTGAAAAGTTGAAGCCAGAGGAAAACACGCTGTTGTTCCTTCATGTTTTTTGTGTGTGTGTTGATTTATTAGCAGTTAGCACGTTAGTTTTAACAAAACGACAGCTGTGTTGTTCTGGTTCAGCAGCGCTCCGCGTGTTGTTGACACGGCGGTGACTCGAGCTTGTTGTGCGGCTCAAACTCCCAGCAGGCGTAGAGAAGGAGCACGTGCGCTTCATCTCTCAACCAATCACGGAGAAGCATTTAATTGTAACCCCGCCCCCTTCTGCTTCCCTCTGCTTATTGTCACTGAGGTCAGTAAATTACCTTGGAAACAAAAGAGGCTGTAATAACAACTTAATGTGCTGCATTAAATTCAACAACAAGATTAAGATCTTTAGTAATCAATTAACATAAACTATGACTCATATTTTTGAAGAAATAACGTAAAAAATAAAAGAATAAAATTATAAATAAGTATCAGGAAGAGCTAAATCTGCTGCTTTTTTACGTTTTCTGGACCCTTATGTCAAAATTCAGCTCATTGTTTATCTGATTATTCAAAAAAAGGCACAATATTTATTAATTATTGACTTTAACCTCTTAATGAACTGTGACAACACTATACATGCGGGCGAGATATATGTTTAGTCCACAATCTAAACAAGTAGGCATGTATAAATGACATATTTCTGTCAAAATTTCATGTTATTACACATTAAATGCTCCATATTTTAAATAATTACATGTGAACAGGCATTTCAAGTATGTCACATGGTCAAATTTGTTTATCTATATTAAATTTGCACCACTTGTATTGTGAAATATTGTCTGAAACATATGAAATATAAACAATTTTGTGGTTTTATTTTGTGGATTTGGCAAATCTTTCAGGCCTTAAAGCAATTTGAATTCATCTTAATATAATTTTGTTGCTGTTTTGTTCTTTTTTCTGTTCCTTTTTATAATAATTGTCTCATAAAAGCAGTAATATGTCTTCTGTTTAGCAAATAATGAACACTTCATTTACATGAATCAAACTCTCTGTAACTGTTTTAACGTTTGCTTTGTTGGCCTACTCTCACAGAGTTCTGGGAAAAATTCCCCTGATGGCATCATGCATGAAATCCTCCTCTGAAATGCAGATTAAGGCCAATGTTTTATTGTATTGTGTCCAGAAGGTTCATCTGTGGGCGTCGCTTGAAGTGAAATCCAGCAGTGGGTCAGAGTTGATTTTTGTGCTTTCAGAACGAGTGGGTGTGTGACAAGGAGAAATGTTTTTAATGATGTGAGTCTACAAGAGATGTCCAAGAATTTTTTTCACTAAATTTCTATTTAAATTGTTAAATTTAGTGGCCTGAAGTGATGATAAGACATTAATCACTTAAAGTTCTGTAGCCCTCGTAACAAGAAAAAAGGATTTAAATGTCTCTTTCTTTTATGTTACGCAGCTTTAGTGTACTTTGATGCTCCATTCACATGCATCACAGAATAAATCTTTTCCCAAGATTAACTTCAAAGCTTAATCTCCATCTATAAGGATCTCCTCATATATTCCCACTCATTAGTTTGTGACCAGGTGAAACAGAGGGTGAATGTGTGGGAAATAGACATCTCCATAATGGAAGGAGGGAGAAAGTACTTTAAATTGTAATATTTGTCTTTTGGATTAGTGCAAAAAATGTAAATCAGGATTAGCAGATTAGATTATTACACATTATAGATCAAATAAATCAGCGTTTCCTCTCATAATATTTCCTTCTTCTGTTTTTCTACATAATCATAAAGAGGAAATGAAAAAGAACATCAGCAAAATCCAAAACTTAAATCTCATTTTGTGCATAAAATCCACCCCTAAAGCTAGATTATGGTGAGACACCACAATACCAGACTTTTCTGATGTTCCTTTTTTTTTTATCACACAAAGCTGCTTCTCATGACTGATCGTCATCATGTGTGTGCGTGTGTGTGAGCCAAAGGACGGGAATAATCATCATAACATGACGCCTCAACAGAACTTCAATGAGACAGGAGGGTGTTTGATCCTAATCCTCTATGTGGACTGAAGCATAATCCTGTAAACTCAAATTTAGATTTTACAGGATTATACACACTTCTGTCACTTTTAAAAAGTGACAATTTCTTCTCATGAAAACTTAAAAAGTGACTCTTGATAAGCAGTGTATAGTCAATAATTACTTAATTCAGGTGATGCCAGAAAATCTAAATCACCTGTGCAGGTGACTTTATTTAGCTACTAAACAAACTGCTGCTTATTATTATAATAAAAGTTTAAATGTGATCTAAACACATCATAATAAGCCTGCTATCACCTTTAAAAGCATTTAAAAAGTTCTTTTTGGGTCACCATGGATACATAACCACCCAAAGATTGATTGGTGGATGGCGCCCTCCAGTGGTTAAAATACGCATTGAAAGAATTTGATTGACATGCTCTTCTGTTTTTATAAGAATTACACTCCATTATTTTAATGTCATATCACATAATTAAATGTTGGCTTATTATATAAATTGTGCAATTAAGATGATAAAGATCACTTTATTCTATATCTAATAATCTATATTTAGATTTTATTATTCGTCTATATTTCGTTGTAACATCAGTAGTTTTCAGTGAGTGGTCACACAGCTGACCAGGCGGGTCATTACATTAGGCTAAGTTAAGTAGGAAGTAAGCCACACCGCTGTTTGTTGTGCTGCCTTCATGAGTATCGGATATTCTGCTTTCACAGCCGCTAAAATGAAGACTACGTCACAAAAATTTAAAGTACTCACGATTGTTATGTGGCTGTAATGAAAAGATTTCATAATTATTTCTTGTGATTATTCAGTGTCATTTTTGATTTGCATTAGAATAAAAGTTGGAGCTTTGTGACGGTCCCTGAATGCATCATGAGCGAGCTGCTGCTGGTCAGTCAACTTCTCGGCTGGAAACAGACGGAGCTGAACTCCGACCAGAACCCGGAACGACTCTGAAGAAAACACCATGTTAAGACCGGTAATATCATTTATATACTTTTTATACAGACACATTATTACTTATATATATGTTTTTTTTATATGTTCGGCTTAATTTCGGTCTTTTTATAGACAAAGTTTAACCTGAAAACAAAAGAGACTGAGTTGTCATCAGTGATTCTACGTTTTATTTTTATGCTATTGTAGAGTTAAAGTGTTTCTAAGAAGTTTAAAGCTCACTGTGTGTTTTTACAGCTCTGAATGAACCACTGCTTTGTCCTCAAAGTCAGACAGAGAGGTGAGTTTATAGAAACTTCGTGGTCATACAAGGCAGAACAGGAAATTAGTCACAGCAGAAGTTCTGTGAAACTGACCTGATCATATTTTTATATTGAAATATAAACTAGAGTTCACAGATATTTTTGGAGTCATAAGTTCTCTAGACTGGTTTAGTAGCATTTTCCCTTCTTGTTCATGTATCCACTTGGCTTATATGCTCCTGACTGGTAGCCAAACAACTTCACAACAACACACCCTCCATTGTTTGCCCCATGTAATAAGTTACAGCACCAGTTTAGTCAATAGCAATAACTGGATTGAAGTGTGGTAGAACAAAATAGCACATTTATAATAAATCTGTCCACTTCCTGTGGCCTCATGAAAGTTAAATGTTTGTGCAGCTCCTCTCCTGTTTCTACAATGACCACCCTCAAAGACGGTGACATGCACACCTTCAGCCAGGAGCTGCCGGCCATGTTTGATGGCATGAAGCTGGCCGCAGTGGCAACTGTGCTCTACGTCATCGTCCGCTGCCTCAACCTGAAGAGTCCCACAGCACCACCGGAGATCATCTACCAGGACACACCGTTGAGCCACTACCTGCTGAAGTCCTGCCCCATGCTGACCAAAGAGTGAGACCCCCTCATGTCTGTCAAAACACAAAAAAATCCTCTTAAAGGAGAGCTACACCTATTTTTAAAACAAGCACAGACAAATATTTCAGCCATTCTTTGCTGTGACAGAGACCATTTATTAAGCCCTTCATGTCAACTTCTTTTGTTCACAAACTGGGTTTGTCTGCAGATCAACAATAAATGTTTAATGAAGATAATCTTAGTGCTAAAGGGCAACTTGTTCTCATGTTAAAACGTCTTTTGAAATGCATTTATATTGACATAAGAGCACAATGTCACTCTGATGTTATGTAATTTCCTGATATGGAACTACAAATTAGGGAAGTTTCTGCATTTAAATGTCAAATCTGTGTCCTTCTCTTCAGATACATTCCTCCTTTGCTGTGGGGGAAGAGCGGTCATCTGCAGACAGCCCTGTATGGCAAGATGGGACGTGTCAACACGCCAACGCCCTGCGGGGTTCGAAAATTCCTCCCAATGCATGACGGGGCCACGGCGACCTTTGATGTCTTTGAAGCTCTTGGAGACCACAGCACAGCAGGTCAGAGAGGAACTATTTTATTAACCTCATCACACAAACACTGATCTGTACTTGTTTGCATTGTGAGCTGCAGCTCTGTGTGCACGAGCAAGAAAACCTTCTAATGAATTCCCTTGAGATAAGGGGAGGGGAGGGGAGGGGGGGGGGGGGGTTCATGCCCCAAGATCCAATTAAATCAACCACACAATCCACTTTTTCACCCATGACTCCACTTTGTGCATGCGTTTCCTCCTCAGATGATATTACCATGGTAATCTGCCCTGGGATCGGTAACCATAGCGAGAAGAACTACATTCGGACCTTTGTGGATTACTCCCAGCGGCAAGGTTACCGCTGCGCCGTCCTAAACCACCTGGGAGCCCTACCTAATGTGGAGCTCACCTCGCCACGCATGTTCACCTATGGTAAAAAAAAAAAGAGAACATCACAACAAGATGGTGTGAAAGCTACACATAAAAGTGCCTCTCTCACATTTAGGTTGTACCTGGGAGTATGCAGCCATGGTGGGATACATTAAACGCACTTTCCCCCAGACCTTGCTGGTGGTTGTGGGCTTCAGTCTGGGAGGGAACATTGTTTGTAAGTTCCTGGGTGAAAACTACTCAAACCAGGACCGGGTGTTGTGCTGCGTCAGCGTCTGTCAGGGTTACAGCGCCCTCAGGTTGGACGAACAACATCAGGTTCAGCCTATATGTTTTGTGTGCGTTCATTTACACACTTCTGTGTGTGTGTGTGTGTGTTCAGGGCCCAGGAAACTTTCCTTCAGTGGGACCAGTGTCGGAGACTTTACAACTTTGTTTTGGCAGACAACATGAAGAAGCTCATCCTGGCACACAGGTGGATAAACATTCTCTCCGCAGGAAATTGTGTCTACTCTTATATGAAAAATGAAGCTAAATATCTTAACTCCATTATACAATTGTCTGAAATAATCAGACGTGTGGTAAGGCTTACCAGATTTACCCTCTTTCCCTGACTCATTGTTCCACAGAGGCACTTTGTTGGGCATGAACTCCAGCAACATTGGCGATGCAGAACTCAGCAGAGTCTGTGCCGCAACATCTCTGATGCAGATTGATGACAACATAATGAGGTGAAATATTTTTATTATTATGCTGCTTCAAACTTCTACTATCATTAAATATATTTTAATATTCTGCAGAAAGTTTCACGGTCACAGCTCCTTGAGGGAGTACTACGAGAAGGAGAGCTGCGTGCACTACATCCACAAAGTGAGTGACACTTTATTTTGTTAATTGTACACTTTATTTATAACGCACTTTAAAACAACAGGGGTTGACACAAAGTGTCACAAGGTGTCACAAGGTGTGTTTTTAAAAGGGATTTAAAAATGATTAAAGAAGAGGCCTGTCTAATGTGC
>JAVQJX010137264.1:0-11258 GCA_036025115.1 Ambassis agassizii
AAAAAATGACCTTTCACAAATCTACTCATCCATTCATGCATCTATCCTAATCCAGAGTAGCACTGCTTAAGGCATTTTAAGCCGACCAGATACCTGAGTCAGCAAAGAATTTATCATACATACAATGGTACTGTAATGATGACGCATAACAAGGTCACTGTCAAGCTTGTGTAGCATTTGACCCTCAGATTTGTCCTTTCTGACACACCCAAAAATAATTATAATAAAACACAAAAAGAGGTATTGACCTGCATTTGTCAAAAACAAAACAAACCTTGAGGGCAGGTAGTGTTTTGGTACACATTTTTCACCAGCTGATGGCAGCACTGCCTTGTCTGCATCACTACCATATTCATACAAAATATTCTTGTGTGTGTTTCTTCACCCCGCATAACCTTTATAGATATTCTTGTTCAGATATTCCTGTTGTTCTTTCAAACTGTTGCCTAGTGAAAGCTTGTACACTGGCATAAACCAATTATTCTGAGAAATAAGGGGCATTCCTCTCTTGCTCTGGATTGAAGAGGCTTAATATGGAATGGGCACTTCAGTCCACAATAACTTTAATAGCAACCATTTCATAGAGGTTTTAACAGGTAATTTAATTTGCCGTCTACCTCAGATGAAGTGTTACACTATGTTGATGTAGAGCTACTCTCTTTTCTAAGCACGTTTGATTTGGCCAAATAGTCAGTCAGCCAAACAAAACTGAACCCTTACTAAAATAAACATGTCTGGATCCCTCTCTACAGGCGATTGGCAGGAGCTATTCCCTATCCCCACCAGCCAGAGTACCATCCACAGGTCAGAAGTCTGCTTCAGCTTCTTCCTCCCCAAGGCCTCCAGCTCGGGCCTCCACAGCTCCCCCATTGAGATGGACATCCTGGTTGGAAAAAGCCCACAAAGCCCTCACACCCTGGGAGGCCGCCTCCCGCCATCCGCTGGGCCTGGTTGACGAAGCCTTCGCTTTCCGTAACCTCCACCAAACCCTTGCCTCCAATGTCTGCTTGGCAGCCCAGCGCAAAATTCTGCCCGAGCCGCCAGCCGAGTGGAAGGTTGGGGTGTCTCACCACCAAGCCCCGCAGAAAACGAGCAGCCAGACATGGAGCCAGAGCCATACTCGCAGTCACAGTCGGGCTCCACTTCCATCATTTGTGTCTCCTACGAGGAGCCCCGTCTCCACCCCAGTCACTCAGACTGGTTACAGTTCTTTGCCCAGACAGTGGCGGCCTCAGAAGACAGAGACAAACCTCAGGCCTCCTGTGTCTGCGTCTGATTGGAACAGGCCCCTGGGAAAGCCAGCTTACAAGTCTGTGTACACCAGCAACACTTGGAGTTGGAGGCGATAGGATACAACTCAGCCTATTACTCACAGTTTTCATAATACATTGCAAATGCAGTAAGGAGATTGTGGAGCAAACAGAGAGCTGAAGTGGGACAGGTTCTCTTTTTTCTACTCTCAAAGAAGACAGAATCATTTACGTTGCATGCTATAATCAAATGAGAAAAGAGTTGATTATTATCTGACAAATGTTTCATATAACTGACAAATTTGGTAAAACACTGAAGTAAGTCTGTAGTTTATGAGATGAGGGGGGAAGTATGTGTTTAGGAGGGAGATAATGAGTATGAATGTGTAGTGTAAAATGAGGGACAAAGGTGTGACTGGTTGGATATGAATGGTATATGTCCTCCACCCATTACAGTTTGTCAGTTTGAGCTCGTAGATTTGCAGTGCACCCCGATTTCATCATACATATGCCGATTGGTGGGAGTTGTTGTTTTATTTAGTTGGAAACGTGTGGCGTTCTCGCATCAAGAAATCATAGTTGGAGTCTGAATGCAATTACTGATGCATTAGAAATGAAGCTGCAAACTCCGAGGTAAGGCTGGGGCTATAACTCTGCATGCTGTGGGTGTACGTGTTGCTATGTAATCTCTAATAAGTGAGATTAATTCACTTATTTGCCTGCCACATTTTAATGAGTACATTAGTGTGTGGCCACTAATAGCGCAGAGAGAGGGGGAGATGTTGAATGTTGTTTGTCGTTTACCTGGAAAAACAAGTGAATTGTTATGTTTAGCTGGCTGAATTTCTGAACTCCTCTAAATGATTCATTTCATATAAAAATGGACTTGGAGATTTGCTTACAGTATGAAGACGTTTGGCTTGTATCATCTCCAAAATGTAAAGCAACACACAGTATACATAGTGTGTACTAATGTGATTCTCATTCAAATTTATTATCATCGTGTTGTGCCTCAATGGAATTGTGCATTGCTTTAATTCAAACACATATTATAAGCCATAATACAGTAGTAATAATCTGTTTCTGTCCCAAATTAATTAAGATATAAATCACATTTTTACTAAATAAAATAAATGCAAGTAGCTGGCACTATTTCACAGTTGGCGGTGTGCTTTTTGCTCTAGGCCATTTGTTTCTAACTGTACCATCCCACAAAGCTGTTTGTATGATTCGTTGTCATTCCATATACAGCAGAAAAATTAGAGGAAGGAGGGGAGGTGGTCTGTTCCCATGGTGACCACCAGTTACATAATAACAGTAGCTATGTACTGTAGCTGTACCGTTAGAGAATGAGAGATAAGAACACGGAGGGATGCGATAACCAGAAATTATTTCCCGGCCAATTTGGATCCAGGAAATGTTCTCTTAAGGGTTGAAGCTGAAGTCGGAATATGCAACATACAGCACTGTCAGTATGGACATTAGGAACATAATGCTTTTAATGTCCTATCTTATACTTTCCTGCTGTGCACTGCAGACTGCCACCCTTTATTCATCTCTTCTAGTAATGAAATTAAATTTAGCAAAGTTAATTAGACTAAGACAACTAAGTTGAGTGCACCTTCATACTCCATCTTATATTATATGATGACACTGAAACAAACAGGGATTGATCTGCAGGCCTTGAAGGGTTATATGGAAGGTGTCACTGAAAGTATTTATTGTAGATGTGCCCAGCGATTTTCCAGTGCTGATGAGAACAACTCCAGCTGAAACAGCTTTATCCTTGATGCTAAAGCTTCGTCAGTGCTTTCCAAAACTGTTTTTCTTCCTTTGGTGTTGTTCAGTTCACGTGTATTAGTGGAGCTGCAAGGTGGCAGCACATTATTGGTCTTTGTATTGGTGAGTAAGTTATTTGTGCCATTATTATGCCTCAGTAGATTTTTATTTGTTTGATATTAGGACCTGAGCACTGATTCTCATTGTGAAGTCCTATCAAGACATTATTTTTCTCTTGCCTCTTTGACCCTTTGAACATTTCAAAAAGTTACCAAACTTTGCCCAAAAGTCAGCCCCTATGATTTGTTTTGTGTGACACTATTGACACAAGCAGAAAATTCTAAATGGTGGGCTGTTGGTTTTAGAGATGGCGTGCAGCAGACTTGATCCTATCAGAACGGCTAGAGGGCTTATGCATTACTCCACTGAGACATTTTTTATGTGTCTTTGGAGAAGGGCCCTAATTGAAGGAACTGTAGTGTGTCTTTTGTACTTGCTTACATTCAGGCAGTTATATTTGACCAGTAATCATTACTTTAAACGGACAAAAAGCCATCTAGCCAACTAAATTACCCAACTTAATGTAGCCCATCTCAAGCTACTGTAATAGCACAGGTTGTTGGAGAGTGAGAAATCGAGCAGCAGTAGTGGTAGCGATCTAAATTTAGTCTCCCTAGTGCTTGTGAACTAAATACCAATGACAACAGACAAACTGACACCAACCCACCCACTCATTCAGGGTGCAGCCCCCCTCTGTACACCCTCCCTGTCACAAGCCCCCAATGCTGAGGGGAGCGTGAGCACACCCGCAGTACCCAGTCTGACCCTCTTGCCTCTCACCTTTCTAACTTCATACCCTGAGGAGTCAGGCGCTACTTGAGACTACCCCCTGAGGGTCCTTCAGGACAGGTAAGCCATCACTTGGGTCTCTCCACAGGTGTGCTTTCCACTTGCACTTTGAGTCAAGTATGATTCTCTGTTGTTCCCTCTGACTTTTTCCTGTTAGTCACATAGCTTACTCCTGTTATGTTTCTCAAATTGTGTTGTTGAAAAATGTGTCTCTTGCATTATTGATTAACTTTTAATTGTCCATTTACTTAATTATAACAATAAAAAAATAGCCCTTGCATTGATTCATGCAATCTTATATACTAAACTAAGAGTGCAGATTTGAATGGTGACAGGTTTCTTTGTTCCTTATGGTTTGGAATGTGTTCACTGACACTTTGGTGTGAACTTTCTGCTGTGCTTTTTCATCTGTCTCCCATGTTTGCTGTGACAGCACCATGTTTTCTACCTGTGTCCTTTCAGCCCTCTTGAGTAATTTCAAACATATTGATTCCCAGACCCCTGACACAGCTGGTTGCCATGTCTGAAGAGCATGTGCTTGCCATTTAACAGCCCAAGGTTATTTAAAGGGATGTGCTAACTTTGCCCTTTTCACTGCCCCAATAAATTCTATCTGCTTCGCCGGGTCTTTGTGAGTGGCATGGATGCTTGATGTTACCCAATCAATGCCCGACATGCAGCAGAGGTTGCCTTTCTTCTCTCTTCCTCTCGTTATACGTTTGAACAGGTTGTTCTAATGTGCACTGTCTCTCCAGGGGCAGCCATGTCACAATTCTCCACCATGACAACCAGGGAGAGGAAAATGCAAGCAGCAGCGATCTGCAGGGAGGTCCAAGGCCAGCAAGGTATAGCTGGTTTCATTTCCTCCTCACTTCCTTGTTTTCCTAATCTCTCTGACCTCTCAGTTTCTCCTGTTGCATCCTTTCTTGCTTCTGTTTCCTCATCACCTTTCTCCCCCCGGCTCCTTTCTTGACATGGATAAAATCCCAGGCATATTCATTGTAAACACCAACCGCACACAGCGTACTTGACTTTATAGAAGGCATGAGCTCCACCATTTTCCAGCGAAGCAGTTGCCAACCCTTCCCTCTTCGGCCCTGACTATAAATAAGCAAATGAATACTTTTATGGGCCAAAGTAACTAATCCCTTTGTCGTTGTCCTTTGAGCACGCTATTTCAGGGCGAGGACAACTGTGTGAGGAAAGGGAGGGTCTGAAGGCTACTGACAGCTGAAAGATATTCTGGCGAATGATGTGTCTCACACTTGGATACAGGCCTGTGACATCTCCATGATCAGCATGCAGTAGCTCGCATGCAGAGCAAACCGCAAAACAAGCACCGAACATGAGTGGATCACAAGGGAAGATGATTCCTCGTTCATCATATTGGCAGGAGTGTTAAGTCAGCAATTCATGCAGACGTTTTTTTATGCAGCACTGGGTTTTTATTCTGTGTATTCAAAAAGTGTATGATAGGAATTAGGAAAATAAATGTCTATTTTTTTGTTTGTTTTCTCCTGTTTTCCAGATCTAGAGATGGATCTTGGGAAGAAAATGTGCGTACCTAAGGACATCATGCTGGAGGAGCTGTCTCTGGCCTCCAACCGGGGCTCCCGTCTCTTCAAAATGCGCCAGAGACGCTCGGAAAAATACACTTTTGAGAACATCCAGAACGAAAACAACAAGCAGCTCAATGTAAGATGAAACATGGAGGATGACATAAGAAAAGCACACATGCTCCGTCTCATGTACTTTTGATAGGCTAACTTTCAGAAGCTCAGTATTTTTGATCTATTTGTATCTTATGAAAAACAAGCAAATCTTCTAAAAATGCATGAAGAATTTTTCAGTTCAATACAGAGTTTCCTCAGGAGTGTGTTTTCTTTGTGCATGGTCGTCTGCATCTTTATCTCCATCACATAAAAAACATTTGCACAATACCTTACATCCTGACAAAGTATATGTGGGAAAGATTAAGCACTTGAAGTGTTTATTTGACTCTATACTATATACATGGCCCGACTTAGAAATGAAGTAGTTGTAAAAGTCCTCCAGCTGGTCATAAGCAGCTTTATTAATGTCCCTTTGTGTATGGATGGGCCGTGTGCCAAGTCGGCATTTTCTTTTCCCAGCAGTACTTATCTTAGCCTGACCTGGTCGCACATAAAGCAATTAACGTCCAAAAGCTCTCACTAAAATTGAATCAAGATAAACTAACTAAGTTTCCTCTTTGTTACATCTAATTAATTAACAGCACTAGTTATATTCACCTTCATTCAGTTGTGCAGTGGCCTTGTGTACTTGCCCACTTTAAGACCATAAATGAAAAAAAATTATGTTCCAGGGACATTTTTCTTCCTCATCTTTGAAGTGAGAAACGCTCGCATATCTTCGGCTTGTTTATTGCTTGAGGCAATGGAGGGATTTTGTTTCAAGTTGTCAACATTTCCTGAGGAAGTCCTGGAGTAAATCATCATAAATGTCTTTGAGAGGGATGAAAGCTGGGTGCTCAGACCGCAGTGCATTTTATTCCAACCCAGAAAAAATGTTTCTGATGTTGTGGGGAGGAAAAATGGACAGAGAGACAACGTCTCTGTCTGTCTGAGAAGCATGTAAAACTGTTAGCTGCTTGCGGCAAATATGGTCTCAACTGTGCATACAAATGTTTTTCACTGTACTTTGTCCAGAACTTTAACGCAAAAATGGTTTCGGCATCCTTCAAATATAGCTCAGTATTATATATGTGAACATGGGGAAATTATGATCAGCTATATTAACTTATAGAGATTCCCCAATAGTTATTTTTACTTGACTTTTTACTTGAACAGGTGACATTTAGCTATAATTACAATGATGTTGCCAGTTCAGCCTGTGACATTTATCGATCATGTTTCTAGTTCCTTTTTGGTCTCTACCAGTTTCTCAGGGAAGAATGTGGCTTTAAACTTTCATTAGTTCCTCTGCTTTTTCTTGTCAGAACAGCTGCCTGCTGTAACCAAACCAATAGTCGAAAGAGTCAACCATTAAAGCTGCAGGCTGGGCGGCTACAGACAATAAGCTAAGACAATAATTCACTCACTGTGCTCCATAAAATGGCAAGAGCTGCAGATTCATGTGATAATTTTTGTGGGTTTATTATGAGCAAGCCTTTTGTTCTTTGAAACATTTAAATGATTTAAAGATGCAATATTTTATCTTAAATGACTGCCACTGCTCTGCTGCTACATTTTAGCATCCTTTCGAGCATTGTTTTGGTTCACTCGCACTGTTTTCAAGTTGTTCCCATAGAAGCGGGAGTTGCCAATTCCAGCAACATAATATGTGGCAGAAACTTAATATAATGTTGCATTTATTAGGGGGTCAGAACAGTGTTGCTTTGTGGTTTCTGAATGTGCAGCTGTTGGTTGCTACATCCAGTTAAATAGTGAACACTGAAAAAGTGTCAAAATGTCTTGATTGTTGCCATGGCAGCCACCCAATAGACTTGCATGTCTTTGGTACTCCATGTTTTGAAAAAACCAAATGCAAACTCAAAGTTTCCTGATATAATCCACAAACAATTGTGGCTACATCCATCTTATAGGTCAGGTTACTTGTTTCCAAGTAACAAAATAAATGACCCTCAGGATGAGGAAAACTTTATATTTCCAGGACAACTAAGAGCAGGGTTAAAAACTCAGACCTTCATTCCAAAATGCCAAGTTTTGTTTCCCTAGTCTTGCACATTTTGCGCTTTTTTTATAGCTCCACTGACCTTGTTGATCTTTATTTCAGAACGCAGTGCTTTCCCAAACTGAGAATAGTTATGCTGCACACAGCGACAACATCTTGGATGTCAACCAACTACCAAAAGTGACAACTGACACACCAGATGCAAAAATGGTGCCAAATCCAAGCAGCATCGCCCCAGGTAGGTAACACACGGTGCTCTCACTGCTGCACAGATAAACCGGAGCTAAAAGTTTGTTGTTAGTGGAATTCTTTCGGTGCAACTCTGATACTGGGTCACTGCTGCAGCTTTTTCATAAGCTGCATCTTATTTGTGTAGTTTTTTTTTTTTAAATATACATTTATTTGGAAGTGTACTGTACAGCTCCTGGAGGCCAGGCTGTGTGGATGTGCTCTGCACAAAGTACTGGATGTGCCATGTTTTGATAAGGATTCAACTGTTTTTCATTGTTTGTACTCACGCAGGCTTTGATCATTTAGGAAAACATTTTCTTCTTGCCTGGAATCTGCTGGCCTCAGGCAGAATCTGATTTTTATTCTGCCTCTCTGAGCCCATGTCTTTCTCCTCATCTTTTTGTTTCATGTCTACTCCTCCACATTCCCATCTTTTTTAACCCTCTTTTTCTTGCATTTTTCATTTTTAAGCCACAGGAAGTTCTTCCTGTTTGCCTCTCTGATACCATCAGCTGTACACTCACATCCTCCCTCGTGTCTCAATTTTGCCCAGTTGACACAAAACCAATACTGATTTAAGGATGAGAGGGGTGGGGTGTTATTTCTGTCCCAGACGCCACCCTACAGTGTCTGAATGAAGTCACTCCAGCTGTAGCAGAAATTAGGCCAAAGTGCATTCGGTATCAAATGGTAAGAACTCTAAAAATAGCATGCTCATGCACTCAGGGCTGTGTGGTCCATGCTCCTGTGCTTTGGGCAAAATTTAGCCAGAATATGGTGATTCGCTAGATGACGCTAGAATCGGTACAGTTGGCGCTAAAACTTTCTAAATTATGCCTCAAATAATATTGGGTCATATTTTAGAATGATTCAAGATCATAATGCACACGTCTGCTTTCTGTCTGTCTTTCTGTCTGTCTTTCTGTCTGTCTTTCTGTCTGTCTTTCTGTCCACATTAATATGGGTGTGTAACAGTCCCTTCCATAAAAACATTATTCCATGGCCTCAGAAAATCTTTTGCACAATGTTTTGTAATAGATTCCTCCACTCTCCAAAAAAAATCTGTAAACTTCCCTACAGGTCTGTTTGGTCTCTCCTGCTTCCTCCTCAGGGCAAAACATAAACTCAGGAAGGGGGATTGTTCATTGTGAGAGGCTAGGACATGACACGACGCCCCGTGTTATGTAACGCCCGAGCTCGCGAGCCCCCCCTGAGTGAGGCACTGGCTTTTGAAGGATAGTGCTTTAGATAGGCCTCTCCCATCAACAAAACAGAGACTACGCGGGGAGACATACATGCAGGCATGCACATATACAAACACACTGATGGAAACAGGGGGAAGCTGTCCTTTGATTTGGTTTTTCCTGTGAACTTTAATGAGGAAAAAAAGGGATGAGGTCAAAAGAGGTTACAATAGCCCACCATTAAACTGATATCAATAACTGTTTTTTAAAAAAGTTTTGAAGTGGGCTCTTAAATATCATTTATTATTAACAGTGTGTGAAGAAATGCCCGACCATGACCTCAGTTAATATGAATAATGTATTTATAACCTGAAGCACTGCGTGTACAGTGAAGTTGCAGTTTATATCCACATTTCTCTAGACAGAAAAAAAAATGTATTTGACCTTTGAGCTTGTTGATGCATTATCATGTTATCCTAGGAAACCTTTGAGGGTATATTTGCAGTAAGAATTATATGGAAAATGTTAAGACCAAAATGTGTTGTAAAGTCAACTAATCAGTTCATCCTTGAGTTCACATTTGGACAAAATGTGAAGAAATTCCCTCAAGGCATTGTAAAAGAACTGGATGTTGAGACACACAATAAATACATATATGAATACATGTACATACAATCCAAAAACATAATGCATCTGGACATACAGTAAAAGATACACAGTGCAATAATACAGTAATTTTTTTTGCATGTTACTGTCTGTGTTGTCATTCACCCAGGCTATGGGGGTCCTTTGAAGGATGTCCCTCCAGAGAGGTTCAACAGTACATCTGTGCCAAAGTCCTATCACTCACCCTGGGAGCAAGCCATTATCAACGACCCAGCCTTGGCTGACACTCTCACCCCCCGCATGCCAGAGCTGGAGCCCAGATCAGACCTACCTGGGTACAAATGCTTCAACAGGTAATAACTGCACAGGTGGAAAACTAGTTATTAATAGCATCAAATCTAACACATAATTATGTTACTTAAAGTGAGACCCTTACATACCAAGTAAAGCTGTAACAACATTATCATTCATTTGAATTTTGTCTTTCAGAATTTGTAACGGCTTCCTTTTGATTTCTCATGCATGCAAGAGCTCAGTGAGCATCCCAAGTAGTGTCCTTCACTGAACTCTTAATACAGTCCTTTTTATTCTACTACTACTGTATCTTAGAATATGTCCCCTGGTTAAAGTCTTTGCTTGCCTCCAATTAGTTGCATCACTTCAAATGTCACTGTGGTTTCTTTCATTAGCACATGACGGCTGCTGTTAACACCATCACTCTGTCACCTCCAGGGTGGCAACGCCCTTTGGTGGTTTCAGCAAAGCACCCAGACCTGCTCCCATTAAGCCCCTGGAGATAGACCCTCTGCCGGAGCTTCAGGGAGATGCCGGAGTAAATCGACCCTCCTTCAACAGATCTGCTCTGGGGTGGGTGTCAACGGGTGGTCCAGTCCTCCCTGCTCTTTCACTTGAGCCTATGGTCATCCCTGAGTCAGAAGACCTTTGAACCAATAATGAAGTCATACGGAGATTCTGTCTACTTGGTCGCTTCACTCGAGGTTACTATGGGAGGGGTGACGTTTCTGTCAGAACAGAGTTAGGGTGAGAGTTGCATCCTGTTGGGTGTTGCTGGTTCGGATTAGCATGTATGCAGCATGTCAGTGATGTTAATTATTGCACTGCAGGGAAAAATAAATAAATCATCTTGCGTGGAGTACATGGAAATTCTTGTATATTACTGTGCATAAGAGTATTTTATCTTGCAGTTTTTGCTGAATAAAGTTGTTTCAAAAAAATCCTACTTCATGTCAGTTTTCATGAACTGTATTCATTAAAAACAGTATTTCTATATTTGGGAATGGGTGCAAATTTGTAATACATTTAATCACGTACAATCAAGTAGTAATGTTACAATTAATTGGTATGAGCTACACTGAAGGCTCACTTGAGTGAACGATGCTGCACCAGTGTGCTGTAGTTCTATGCAAACCCATCACTTATCATATCGTGTGAGAGGCCAAAGATACATGTGAGCCGCTGTAACACGCCTCAAGGTTACACTGCCTGACAAATCAAATCTGCTTCTCTGACATGAGCGACTTGACTGATGCATCTCTCACCTTTTGGCTATGCCCAGTTGAAGGGGGGGGGGGGGGGGGGGGGGATTTGTGGGTAGACCAATGTGATGCGGTACCCCACACACAGCGGGTATAAACTATATTTTTATTGGGAGGTTTTTAAAGGGGAT
>JAVQJX010137302.1:0-12736 GCA_036025115.1 Ambassis agassizii
GTGTGTGTGTGTGTGTGTGTGTGTGTGTGTGTGTGTGTGTGTGTGTGTGTGTGTGTGTGTGTGTGTGTGTGTGTGTGTGTGTGTGTGTGTGTGTGTGTGTGTGTGTGTGTGTGTTAATATCTGCACACTGGCTGGGCTTCTGAACTGGTTTTCTCTGTATGTTCACAGAAGCTGCTCGTCTCCAGAGGAAACAGAAGAGGTCGAGGAGCTGTTAACACCCAGCTATCAGAAAAACCACAAGAAACTGTAAATTTCCAAGACTTTAGACTCTGTTTGCGAGAATTTATACATTTGACAGCCGTTTCACACTTCTCTTTTTCCTGCATGCCTGCATGTGTATGTGTCTGAGTTCACGTGCCATTTTGTGGTTGCCATATGTCAGTGCTCTTTCTGCTCTTACTTCCGGTGGTTGTGTGTGACTGCACGTGTGTATCTGACAGTGACAGAGGAGTTTAGTTTTAACCATTCTCCACATGACCTATAAGGTTATATGTGACTCATGAATGCAAACTATTTTAAAGCATTGTTATATAAAGTTTGAGAGATTTGAATTCAAGGAATTGATCATCACAGTGCCAAAACATCCCCATCCACTGTCTTTCATCAGAGACAACACATAGAGGCGTACAGGGGAGAACAGGCAACCTGAAAGGCTCCATCCAGTCTTCAGGGTCATACTATGAGGCTAACCACTATGACCGCCGTGTCTCCCAACTAAACCAGAAATCAATTGACTCAAAGTTAAAAGATACAAGAAGCCAGGAAGTAGGGTTTAATAGTCAAGAGAGACCGATCAGCCCAGTCTGTCGTGTTTCTTTTGCTCAAATACTCTCCTTGTGTCTTTGCCCTCTGCCATGACACCAACACCTTATTGTATGACAGTGAACTAAACGGTAACATAATGTAAATGTTTCAGCCTTGGATTAATAGCAAAGGGGAATTTAGCTAAAAGGATGAACCGATTATAAACATCTCAGCCAACTCATTAATGCTGAAATGCCTGTGAGCAGTGTAAATAGTTTTTTTTCCTATGCTGTGTTTTTCAGACACACAGATCAAAAAACAGTTAACTATCTTCAAGACCTGCTTGTGTCTGACCAGCATGCTTTTGCAAGATCTGGCATGTTGTAAACATCCTAGTGATCTCTCATGTTAGCAAACAAAATGCTATATAAAAACATTCTTCATTAATTTACATCTACCAATGATATCACTTAGCCACTTTGTCCAAATTCATTGCAACTATGACAAATGTTTGAAGTGGGTCATCTTTTGAATGCATGTTTGCCATTTAAGTGCTTTATTGCACCGTTGTCTTAGAATTATTACAAACAAAGAACTTCAGAAGTTAAACCTCTGAATATATTGTTTTTTTTCCCTTAAAGGGATCCTCACAAAAGCAGGAAACGAGAAAAATCAATAGAGGTATGTGAAGTGTTTTCTGAGTCAGTGACGTTAGTATAACTGTATTTTTTTTAACATGAGTGTGTTTGTTTTTCTTACAGGTCAGTGAGTTCCTGGAACAAGTGGCCAAACATCAGGTCCTCTCACGTAGCTCATCCGAACCAATCCAGTCCACGCACACACCTGAGCAGATGACCACAGACAGTGAGTCCTGTACAGAGGAAAAAACTCTGAAACATGATGGGACAAACACAGATCACCACGCTGATCAACAGTCAGACACACACACCAGCGCTACAGACAGCAGAGAAACACAGGAGAAAAGTATCGGGAGGGAAACGGTCATTAAAGGCAAGAATGAAATCACTCAAGGACAGACGCTTGTGGACAACAAGACAGAAGGTCAAAGGTCTGAGGACGAAGTGAGCGAAGCAAAGAACGACACAAATGTAAAAGAGGTGCAGACAAAACAGGAGCAAGCAGACAGTTCAAGGTAAGATATGTTCCCTGTTGTTTGTTGTTTGAGAGGAGGTGAAAGCAAAAAGCAGACAATTATGAGCTAGAAAGTATAATCTCATGACCTTTGACCTTTAATGAACTGACTGATTGTTATTTTGTGGCTGGTTTCTGCAGCCATAAAAGGAAGTCCGAGCCATCATTCTGCTTTGGGAAAAGGAAGCGGTACCCTTGGGAGGACCTATGGCCTTTCTCAGGAATTATGACAGAGGAGTTGCATCCTGGGAATCAAACGGACACATTCCAGATGATGTCCTCAGAAAGAGACAAAAAGGACAGCAGCACCAGCCAATCTGAGCGCTCAGACACAGTGCAGCAAATCCACTCTGCCTCTACACAGCCTGTTTTCCCTCTGAGTCGAGTAGAAGCACCACAGAGCAGCCCACTGTCACCAAAGGTGGATGACCTGGAGGCTCAAGTGCAGATGTTGGCCAAGTTGGATGTGGAGGCTCAGAGGCTACGAAGCTTTCTAGGTCTGGAAATCATAAAGAAAAATCAAGGCACAATGACGACAGATGACAGCAGCACTGAAAGACCAAGAGCGGTGCCACAGACAGAAACGAGAGAGGTCGCCTGTCAGACAGACACAGCTGAGGTCAGCAGAGTTTGTTAACACCTTTATTATTTTTGTCTTCCACAAAAGGAGCTGCTAAGGCTTTATTGTAGGTCAGACTGACTAAAAGGTGGTTTTCTACTGTCCATCAGAGCTCAGCATCTTCATCCACTGGCCTGGCTGTAGGAGCTCAGGGGCTGATGGTCCACGGCCAGAAAACTGAACAGAAGGATCAGACTGAGCAGAACATACCCAGGAAGGAGAAGAATGAAAGTCAGAGCAGGAGGAGAGTCAGTGAGAATGAGTGTGAAGACAGCAGGTGAGTATTCAGAACACACATGCGTTCACACATTAGTTCTGACACTTTGCAAGTTTCATCGCATTCTACCTACACAAAGGGTTAAGGGACACATGTGGCTGTTTGATCCCCACCAGAGCTGAAGGGCAGACAGCCTTCTAACCCCGCCACAGCTGCCTCCTTCATGTCACTAATTCATATATCATATCATATATACAGTGTATATATATGTGTTCAATAGTTTTCCAAAAGAGTTCCACTTGAGTAACTGGATGTAAAAAAAACAAACTCTTAAGGTCTCTCTGCTGTTTTCCAATCAGACCTTCTCAGGAAAATCTGCGTGACATCCGTAACAATGTGGTGGTCCTGCTCACAGCCCTCCTGCCCCAGCTGGACCTGGCGGGCATCAGTCTGGAAACCACAGATGTGGACAATATCCTGCAGCAGATTATAGAAGTCAACTCACTGAAAATATGACTTGTTTTGCTTTTTATTCATATATAAATGTCTGATCTAAATGAGTTTTTTATAGGTGTGGTGCATGTGAATACTTTTGCTTTGGAAAAGTACTGTTTATTCTGCTTATGGAAAAAACATGAAAAGGCATAAAAATATTTATGTTTTAATGTTTTTATATGATAACTCTACAATGTAAGTAGAGAGTCTCACTGTACAATAATCATGGCTATGACGACTACATTATTATTCTAATATCTCAAAGAACCTTTGGGGGGTAAAATATGAAACTCTATCAATCAGATTTATGTTAAACATGTGACTGAATCAGTGTTAGCTGACCTGCAGGCTCTCTTTGACGCTGCCTAACGAAACAATTGGAGAGAGAAAATGCTGACGAGTCCAATCATGACCATGACCATCATTCATTCATTTTTCCGTTACATGGCAGGTGTAAACCAACAATGACAAAAAGATATTTGTTATGGTATTTTAGAGCCATTAAGGCTGATTTTACAGGAAACACATAGAAACAAGTATCGCTTATTTGCCCTTCTATGTGGAGTAGAAAGCCTGTGATCAGTTGTGCTTTAATCTATGCTTCTATGTTGAAAGAAAAAACAGTCTGACTCCTAATTTTGACTCCTAATGTGCTAATGTGCTTTTTTTTTTTTTTTAAATGTGCTTTTTGTTTTGCTTCTGTTTTATTGCTTATTTAAACAGTTACATCTACACATCTATTCTGTCAGCGATTGATGGAGACATGCGTTTACAGTATCCTGAATGAACAAGACTTAAAATGTTTGCATTAAAACGTTGATGCCAGTTATTGCAGTGTCCCTTCATGTGAGAGGACCAGACTCTGCTGTTCCCATATTTGTGCAGTACCTCTTATAGGCCACAAGGTGGCAGGAGATGCTCTGAAATCCTCATTTCATTGGATTTCTTATGTTCAAGGTTAAGTCTTTATACCAGGTCCAGAGCACTTATGTAAAAAAAAATAAAAGTTTAGTTGAAGCATTATAAACCATTATAAACACTTATAACCAAATGCCTTTTCTTCTCAATAATGATGAAGTTATAAATGTACATACAAAATAAACAAATAACCTCACTCAAAGCAGGACTTACACCTGGCAAGGAGGGTTATGTGTCACAACCTGGCAACTTAAAAAGTTACCGTTCATTAACATTGGGAACAATAAACTCTCCTGATGTCATCCTGTTTCTAATTAATACGTGCCCTTCTTGCTCATACACTCCCATCTGCCAGCTGCATCATCACCTCTCTCCACCCACTTCCCATTTAAATATATATCACCCCGCAGGAGGAGCTCCATAGTTTGACCCGAGACACCATGGAGTTGAGAGGTGTGCGCGCCGCGGTGCTCCTGCTGCCTCTCCTCTGTGCTTCCCTCATGGATGCACAGCAGCAGCAGCCCGCAGTGAGGGAGTATTTTATAGCAGCTGTGGAGATTGGTTGGGACTATATCCACTTGGATGATGATGCGGGGCCAATATCTGATCAAAGGTGAATATCTGCATGTTTATAAAGGACAAAGGCAACTTTCTTTACAGCTTATTTTTTCTTCATGTATTAATTTTTGTTTTGTTTTTAGAAGAAGATTCAAAGGTACTCCTCAGAAATACATCAAAGCTGTTTATAGAGAGTACACAGATTCCACCTATACTGTTCCTAAGCCAAGACCAGTGTGGACAGGTATGTGTCTCTTATATTGTATGAAACAATTACTATATAGATTTTTCTTTATCTATATATTCATTATTTAACATATTTATCCATTGAATTCTGCAAACTATACCTCAATATATCATAAGTCTGTACAACTAATATTCTCCTGTTTGCAGGTATTCAAGGCCCTGTGATCGTTGCCCAGGCCAGTGACAGAGTGGTGGTTCACTTCAAAAACCTGGCCTCTCAGCCCTACAGTATCAGCCCTGTGGGGATCACCTACTGGAAACAGTCTGAAGGTACAGGAAAGAACTGAAATCTCTTCCAATTTCTCCCATCAAACTGTACAATTTAGCAGCACACTGTTATAAATGAGCAACAACTTGATTCAGCCTGATAACACCAGGAGCCTGGCAGCTTCTGATTTTGTTTTTGAAATTACTGCTTCTATTTAAGAACAGTTTCACTCGCAACAATAAGATTTATTTGACCAAATAGTTGCCTCCTTATTCTTCAGAACTTCCTGAGAGCAACGGTTATCATTATCTCATGTGTGCAGATATTGTGCTGTTTGTCAGAGCCGGATACTGTTTCAACTACACATGATGTATGACTGAATACTTCATACTTATGAAGCTTGGGGTGGGGGAGTTAGTGGTTTCCACAGAAAGCACTGACATATATTCAGATCCAAAGCAGTTACTTCTGTTAGCAGCACCTCCTGCCACGTGGTAGTTTCCAATAACTGAGCTTATCATAATCTGAGAGCTTCTCCCGTCACGTCCAGGAATCCACACTGATGAGTAGTATTACGGTTATCACCCTCGGGTGTGTGTGCACCTGTGTGCATGCCTGTATATATGTAGACATTTTTGATATAAGTTTGATCAGTTTTATTCATTTTTAATAAAATAAAAAGATAATTTATTTTATCAAACATTTATTTGGTTTATTTGGATCAAAATACTCATCATGCTATTATACAGCACAATAAACATGTTTGCTCTCACAGATTTCAGTTGCTAAAAGAATATAGTGGAGTTACAGAGAGTCATGCGGTTATATTTTTTTCCAGGAGTTGGGTATGATGACTCTACAGCAGGCCAGGAGAAGGAAGATGACGCTGTTTTTCCTGGAGGATACTATGAGTATGTGTGGGACATCAGCCCTAAAGACGGCCCCACCAGCAGCGACCCTGACTGCCTCACCTACACGTACTCATCCCAGGTGGACACAGTACGAGACATCAACTCAGGACTCATCGGTGCCCTGCTCATCTGCAAATCCAGTCAGTGTGCTGCTGAATAACTAAAGTCTCAGCATGTTGTCATACAACAATAACGAAACATAATCCTCAGATTTACACAACTTCTGCAGCCAGAGGCATTGTGATATTCTTATAAGTCTATTGCTCTGTGTTTTCTTGCGATATTACAGAAAAAGGAAGATGGCACAGTGATCAACTTACTAGCATGCTAACCATAGTATTTGTAGTTATAGTGGTGGTAGTATAGTATTTGGTAAAATAGCAATATTTCATACTTACATATTTAGGATTAACTCCCATATGCTGACTATCCAAAAAAGTCCAACAAACTTTCAGACAAAAACATGTGGTTGACCTACTTATTGTGTGTGCTCTGTCAGGTGCGTTCACAGATGACGGCCGGAGGAGATTCCCAGCGTTCGTCCTGCTATTTGCAGTGTTTGATGAGACCAAAAGCTGGTATGGAGAGGTGGGAGAGAGGATGAGCAGGGAGAAGTTCAAGAGGAACAGCAGAAGGAAGGAATACCACACCATCAATGGATATGTCAACTCCACATTACCCGGTAATGAGGCCATGTGGCTCTGACAGGGATGTTGTTCCATGTACCCTGCTGTAATGTTAAGTGTTGCTAACAGTGTGCCCAGTGTATCAGTAGTTGCAAACAGTTGTTTGTGTGTGTGTAGGTCTAACGGTGTGTGAGGGACGTAATCCTGTGTTTTGGCATCTGATCGGGATGGGCACGGCTCCAGAAATCCACTCCATTCAGTTTCAGGATCACTCTTTGCAGGTAAATCATTATATAAGATTTGTAAGCTCCTACATTAAACATGTACCTTACTCATTAATGTTAAATACTAAAGTTTTAGAATAAAAATTGTGTTACAGTAAGTATTTATAAAAATGTGTTCCCATTATAATTTTTCAGGTGTTGACCCATCGTAAAGTCACTGTGGCAGTGACCCCTATGACCTTTATCACTGCAGAAATGAGACCAGCAACCAGTGGCCGCTACCTTATCAGCTGTCAGATACATGCTCACCGCCATGGTAAGAAAGGTCCAGCCATCTTGAAAGCTTCTTCCACTAATTAAGTGAAACTAATTTCTCTGTATTACGTCTGTATTGCTTTGTCCTGGTGCCCCACACAGATGGCATGAACGCATTGTTTACAGTGGAAAAATGCCAAGCCCCCGTCACTCCACCAAAACCTGCAGTGCGTAAGGTCCAACACCCTGATGACAACGAAGACAGTGAAGAGAAGAGTGATGACTATTATGACGATTTGTTCAACACCATAAGCTTTCCAGACAGGAAGCCACAAGTGCAAGTCAGATCTAGCAGAGGACAGCAGTCCCAGACCTGGATCCATTATATAGCTGCTGAAGAAGTCACCTGGGAATACACAGCTCATCTCAAACCCACAGACAGGTAAGACAAAGAACAACAGAGAGTTACTGAAGGTGCTGCTGAACTGATTTAAAATGAACTGAATGTTTTCTTCATCAGCGAGTTGCAGTCCAGATATTTTCCTTCAGCCCCCCATCACCTCGGCTACAAGTACAAAAAGGTTATATATGTGGAATACACAGACGGATCCTTCACTCAGAGGAAGAACCCTGACAACACACTGCCAGGTCCGCTTCTGAAAGGAAGAGTCAACGATCAGTTCCATGTGAGTGGGTCAAATTTCTGAGGACAGGGTTCAGTTTGAACAAAGACCACAGAGGCACACAGTGGCTTTTTGTCTGCTTGTGTATTGATCACTTATTGGTTTCATTTATTTACAGATCATTTTTAGAAACCTGGCCAGTCGCCCTTTCAACATTTACCCCAATGGTCTTACCAAGATCTTCCCACTGCAGAGATCTAAAAACGGTAAGCTACAGCATGGATGTGAACCATGAGCCGTTTTGGTTCTACTACTGCACAAATCTGATTTTTCAGGGCCACAAATACATAATGATAAAAATTCACAGTTGTGTAAAATGACCACAAAGACACGTAAAATGACCAAAGAGTAATGGAAAGTATTTTGCAAATAAGACAAAACTGTACCACAAAACATTTTACTGACTGAATATTTTTTCAGATTATGCTTGTCTTTACTGATTTCCACTCATGTCTTCAGCTGCAGAGGAGGACTTGCGTTCAATGGGCGTGCCACCTAATGAGACTTTTGGCTATATATGGAAACTAACCACAGATGACGGACCCTTAGAGGGAGACCCTAACTGTTTGACCCAGCTGTATCAGAGCACCGTCTCCCCAGAGAGGGACCTGGCCTCTGGGCTGGTGGGCACCCTGCTCATTTGCAAATACAATGCCATCGATACCAGAGGACAGCTGGTGAGGAAGACGGTTCACACACTTCATGTACATTAATGACACACATTGATCCCTGCTGTGTTTGTTCCGTGCAGCTGGGACCAGATAAGAACCTGAGCCTGATATTTGCAGTGTTTGATGAGAACAGAAGTTGGTACTTCAATGAAAACATGCAGAAGTCCAGCCTGAAGTCCTTTAACACCACAGACCCTGAATTCTACAACTACAATGTCATTTACAGTGAGTTTGTATTCACCTCGTCTTAGTGCTGTTTAGTGAAATAATAACCTTTCAGAACACTGAAGGATTTTTTTCCCTTCTCCTTCAGGTGTGAATGGTGTGATGTTCAGCAAACGTCAGTTTGTCATGTGTCAGACTGACGTCTCCCTCTGGCTCGTGGCTAATGTGGGCACTCAGAGTGACTTCCTGTCCGTCTATTTTACTGGAAACCTGTTTCAGTACCAAGGCCTCTACCACTCCGTCCTCACCCTCTTCCCCATGACTGGCGTAACTGTTCCCATGGAGACAGAGCTGATTGGTATGTTCACCAATACTGTAGAGTGAAAGATGGAGTAGACTACACAGGATATTCCAGAGTGCTCAGACAGTTTCTGGCACCCAACCATGATCAAACCTTGCAGAAGTATAATCTCTGCCAAACTCTCACTTTTTTCTTCTTGTAGGTGAATGGGAAATCGGCGCCTTTGATAGCAACCTGAAGAGCAGGGGTATGAGTATCAGTTACACTGTTCGTCCCTGCAACAGCGGAGACCTGCTAGTTGATCATAACACGGAAGAAGACGATATCTCTGACTATGTTGATGACTTCCAGCCAAGAGGCTTTAGACCTCAAAATCACACAACGCTGGTTCGAGTGTGCAAAAAAGTCACTGTCAACAATACTCAGGTAGTAAATACTTCAGATGGGACCGGCGTTGTATGTAAGCTGAGGAAAGTGAAAGTAGCATCACCTGAAGAGGTGAAATCTCCCACACATGGGGAGATCCCTCAGGATGTCTTGGAGGATATAAAGAAAGACGTGGAAGCTCAGAATCAGACTGAACTTGAAGAAAAGAGATCTGATAGACAGAGGAGGCAAGCAGATGGAAACTGGACAGATGAAGACATAAGTTCTGGATTCTTAGGACTCAAAGTTGTGGTAAACATGACTGATGTTGATAAAGAGGTAATGACTGATGATGAAAGGAGTGAAATGCCAGAGGAAGAGTCAGAGAAGAATGAAACATTGGTACACCTTGAAGAGAGCAATGAGATTTTACTGAGCAGTGAAAAGCTGTTGAGCAAAGAAGACTCAACTGTAGGCAGTTCAGAAGACATAGATAGAAATTTAGTACCACAAGACCTCATTCAGTCTGACCCTGAACGACTTACAGACAGTATTATGGGTGTGAAATACAACTACACTGCTGATAACACCAACAACTCAAGGATTGATCTGTCCCTGGAGTACGACGACTACACCCAAGAGGTACTTTTCACCTGTCTGTCTATGTTCTTACAAATGACACAAACTAAAATACTACTTTGAATATGTGATTCACAGGTGAACAGCACATCTGATGCATTTGGCTCAGATTACATGGACTTGCGCTCTGGAGAGATCAGACCTCGGCACTACTACATCGCAGCAGAGGAGATTACCTGGGACTATGGTATCAAAACACCACCTCAGTTTATCAATCCCAGGTAGGAATGATTCTTTTTTCAAAATATTGCACAAGTTATTTGAATGCATCATGTGAAAATACTGTGAAATTGAATAAGCTTAAAATTGAGAAATTTCATAACCAAAACTATTTCCTTCTTCACGTTTCAATTTTATGAATGAAAATAAAATAACACTAAGACACTAACACTAAAACAAAAATTTTCCAACTCAACCAAGAAGTTATGTTTGGCTCTTGTATAATCATAAATCATGTGATAAAAATTACAAAGTTTCTCTAATACAAAAAATGTCAAATATTTGACATAACAAGGTGTAACATTAATTTCTCCTATTTCTCCTAGAGAGATGCGCAGAGGGATGAGGAAGTTCCTGCCAGAGTATAAGAAAGTGGTGTTTCGAGCTTACAGGAATAAAGACTTCCAGCATCCAGTAGATAGAGGAGAGCCTCAGGAACACCTGGGAATTATGGGACCTTTTATAAGAACAGAGATTAATGATCTCCTCACTGTGAGTATTTGAAAAATAGTCTCAGTCACCACTTCCTCTCTTTTTTAATTTCTTTTTTTTCCCAGGTTACCTTTAAGAACAACGCGTCCAGACCCTACTCCTTTCACCTTCAGGGTGTATATGACCGCAACCAGGGGGCTGGCATTGTCCAAACCAGCTCTCCCTCTGCTCCACCGGGGGTCCCGGGTGAGCCTGTGCCTCCTGGGGAAGCCCGGACATATAACTGGAGAATAACCTGGAAACAGGGACCCACTGATCCCAAATTTGACTGCAAGACTGGAGCGTACTACTCTACTGTGGACAAGGTCTGCATAAGTCCTGCCCTTTAGTCTGTTTATAATGTTATTTTTTCTTATTAATTATAAAAAAAAACTTTTCTTCTGTTTAGGAGAGAGACCTTCATTCAGGCCTGGTTGGTCCACTGGTAATCTGTAAGACTGGAACCCTCCGGACACATCAGAACACACAGCCAGACGTCCAGGAGTTTTCCCTGCTCTTCCACACCTTTGATGAAACCAAGAGCTGGTACCTGGAGGAGAACCTGCAGCGACACTGTGCCCCACCCTGTCAGGTCAACACAGAAGATCCTTGGTACCACACCAGCAACAAGTTTGCAGGTAGAAATAAATGTGCTAACTACTAGTGTGATTATTTTAAGTTCCAAATTCCCCAAAAATAATGACTTTCTTTTATAGCAATAAATGGATATGTGGCAGAGACACTCCCTGGTTTGTTGGTGGCCCAGCACCAGCTGGTCCGATGGCACCTCCTCAATGTGGGAAGTGACAGAGAATACCACGCTGTGCACTTCCATGGTTTACCCTTCACTGTTCACACTGAACAGGAACACCGCATGGGCATCTACAACCTCTTTCCTGGTAAACGCCCACACTCAGAATCAGTGTCCTTAAAGTGAATTGCATACCTTTCATTTGGTGTTCTGACTCCTCTAAGCCTTTATTTATTAATGAAAATGGTAATGAAAACAAATCTGAAATGAAGCTAAACAACGTCATTTATATTATATTATATTATTATATTTACATAATTTTTGAATTCTTTCCATTTTAAGGTGTATTTGGGACTGTGGAGATGAGACCCCCCACAGTTGGCACATGGTTGGTGGAGTGCACTATAGGTGACTACCAGCTGGCCGGCATGAGGGCTAAACTGCTCGTCTATAACCCACGTAGGTGCAATTTTTCATTTATATGAAGTTCCAATTTAATGATTTAAGGGAAGTAACTAACTAACACTTTTTTTTTTTAGCTCTACTAAAAAACAACTATGGGAAATCTGACAAAATAATGTTACTGCATAGCTAAAGTCTAAGATTAGTATCTATATATTAGTATTTATCAATTTTACATTCAAATACATTCAGTATCTGTGACAGGACACGTTTGAATTATGTGTTCAATCAAGTATGATTTTATTTTGTGAAATAATTATGTACACCTGGAAATTTGACATGCATGAATAAGCAGGATTTTTGTGGTCCTGGCATGCAGGATGTGCCTTGCCTCTAGGAATGAAGTCTGGAAGGATCAAGGATTCCCAAATCACTGCATCAGATCACATCGGTAAGACTGCAAGACTTAGTAACGGGAGACAAGACGGGCTTACCTTAAATTGTCCAATAAAAATGAAAATTCTCTTAGTCTTTGGACCACCTGGAAGTTTAATGAAACCTAAAAGCCTGGAAATTATCCACAGTGAGATGTATTGTAATGGTGTTTGTGTTCAGATAACTGGGAGCCAGGGCTGGCGAGGCTGGACCAGTCTGGTTACGTCAATGCCTGGATGGGCAGCAACATAAAGTCATGGTTACAGGTTAAGCGTTTTCTTATCTCGTAGTAATGCTCCTCATCTGTATTTATTTAGATGGAAGCAACCAAATAATAATAACTAAACGTAAAGTGTGTGTGTGTGTGTGTGTGTGTGTGTGTGTGTGTGTGTGTGTGTGTGTGTGTGTGTGTGTGTGTGTGTGTGTGTGTGTGTGTGTGTGTTGTTTTGTAGACCTCAAA